>PVHX01003208.1:0-147956 GCA_004024805.1 Geosciurus inauris
TCTGTTGGAGGGCATCTAGGTTGGTTCCACAGTTTAGCTCTTGTGAGTTGAGCTGCTAAAAACATCCATGTGGCTACATCACTGTAGTATGCTGATTTTGAGTCCTTTGGATATAAACCAAGGAGTGGGATCACAGGTTAAATGATGGTTTCATTCCAAGTTTTCTGAGGAATCTCCATACTGCTTTCCAGAGTTGCACACCAATTTGCATTCCCACACAGACTATTACAAGATTGAATCATATCAAAGGGATATTTAAGAAGATTACAGGGATTCTTCTACCTCCCCTCAGGGGCAGTGACCTTTTTGGAACTTAATCTGTCTTGAGTTTCTCCCAGCATAAGCACTCTCAGAAATGATTGAAGATTTCCTTGAAAATTTTCCAGATAACAATTGTAAATAATAGGCTTCATCTCCACTGTGTGCTTGGATGCAATTACTATGTAGGGCCAAGCAGGAGGGCTCTGAGGTCACACATGCTCTATTTGATTCCTTGTTCTACCTCTTACTTCTCATACAACGGTCTCGTCCCAGACTTGAAAAGCCTCAGATTCCTGCTCTCTACAATAGAGATAATGTTTCTTACTTTGTAGGGCTCTTGTAAATAAGCGCATGCAGTAAACACAAACTACTACTCTTCTTATACTTTTTATTTCTGTTATTGCTGTTTCCTTTTGAAAGGAGTGCCTTTCTCCTGTCCCCTTTCTCTTCTGTTGTTTACTGTCTCCCATCTTTGAGTCTAGAGGGTCCAGATTCACGTGGACTTTTGGTTCTTTAAGATTCCTTGAAACTAAAGCATCTGTATGTGAACAAAAAATGTGCTAATGTTTACAGGCCAGATCATTTATTTTGACTAACTCATATATTTAAACAAATTAATCAAAATCTTGTATAATATTTCTAGCCAAGTTATGTAGAAAAATAACGTTAAATATTTATGCAAATTATACATTCTATCAATAATCTTCAGACCTCCACCTCCCCATGACCTTTAGCAAGTCAGCAATGGAAATTTTGGAAGGGGTGAACTAGCCAGTGATGATGAATGAGTCTTTACCTAGTTCCTGATTTGCACAAAATAAAAAGTGAGGAACATGGCCTCAAGGGGTGTAATTATAACCTGATTTGGCATACAGAGGAATGTGTTGAAGGCTACTGCCCTGAAATGACCAGCTGAGCTGTTGGGTTGAGAGAGAAAAACTAAGAAGGCTCTTTTTATTCCTTTCATATACTCCCAAGAAGCATATTTTGGAACTAAATTAAAAAGAGGTGCAGGAGTCCTGAGGTTACATTTTTTTTGGTTTTTGTTTAGAAAGTCTATTTGTGAGGATGTGGGGGAAAAGGCGCACTCATGCATTGCTGATGGGACTGCACATTGGTGCAATCACTCTGGAAAGCAGTATGGAGATTCCTTAGAAAACTTGGAATAGAACCCCCATTTGACCCAGCTATCCCACTCCTTGGTTTATACCCAAAGGACTTAAAATCAGCATACTGTAGTGATGTAGCCACATCAATGTTTACAGCAGCTCAATTCACAATAGCTAAACTATGGAACAAACCTAGATGCCCTTCAAAAGATGAATAGATAAAGAAAATGTGGTATACATACATGATGGAATATTACTCAGTCTTAAAGAAGAATGAAATTATGGCATCTGCCAGTAAATGGATGGAGCTGGAGAACATCATGCTAAGCGAAATAAGCCAAACCCAAAACACCAAAGACCGAATGTTTTCTCTGATAAGTGGATGTTGATGCATAATGGGAGAATAAGGAAAAATAGAAGTACTTTGGATTGTGCAGAGGAGAGGTGTGGGGGCAGGAAAGATAGTAGAATGAATCAGACATTATTACACTATGTGCATATGTGATTACATGACCAGTGTGATTCTATAACATGTACAACTAGAAGAATCAGAAGTTATACTCCATATATGTATGATATGTCAAAATGCATTCTACTGTCATGTATAACTAATTAGAACAAATACAAAAAAAATAATAAAATAAAAATTGGGAAAAGTTGCATTGGGCTAACCAGGAAGAACATTGCTTTTAGTTATTAATTCATTCAACGAATAATCATTAAACACCTGATGTGTGCCAGACATTGTCCAAGACACTAAAGATAAAGACTTTGTTCTCATAGAACTTGTTGCCTGGTAGGGAAAATGATACAGAATGAATTCCATAGGAATCCTACAGTGACCTTGCCTTTTGTGGCATAGGGGAACCCTGAGGATTGGCCCTGAGCCCTGTGTTTAATATTTGCTGAGATTATCCAGGCCCCATGGCACATGACCTCAATCCCAGCTACTCAGAAGGCTGAGGCCGAAAGATCTCAAGTGCAAGTTTGAGGCCAGCCTCGGCAACTTAGCAAGACCATGTCTCAAAATAAAAACTAAAAAGGGCCGGGATGTAACTCAGTGGTCGAACACTCCTGGATTCAATTCCCAGCACACAAACACACACAAAAATCCCTGAGACTTTGGTGTGTGTTTGTAGTTTTGTTACACTGATTACCAAACACTAACTTTCCCTTAAAGCAAAGAGTATTTTTGACCTTTCAAAACTGATTGTTGTGGCTGTGGAGATCTATTTTTGTCTTGCTTTCTCAAGTTCATGTTCTTTGTGGTAGTCGGCAAGGAAAATACCACTGTAACAGAATAAGTTCTATGTTATCTGTGATACTCCCACTTTGACATGCTGTGAAGCAAACTTTTGATTTGCCTAATGTCGTTTTGAGCTTTAACCTACCTAGGGTTTTGCTCTAATATACTTAGCTCTCACTATGCCTTCTTAAATTTCAATGCCAATTTTAATGAGGATTAGCAAGCTTGGTTGAGACAAAAACCCAGATAATATTACACATGCTGATAAAGCCATGAAAATGACCTTCAGAATTCTGTAGGCTGGTGGTTTGTAAAGGAGGGTTGGTTTTAACTTTAACCCCACCTTTACCCCTTGTTTTTAAAAAAGCAATTGTTAAATCAAGCACAACATGATAGGTATACCATTTCAGCTGTAGAATGATACATCAAGTCAACATTTTTTTTTTGGTACCGGGAATTAACTCAGGGTCACTTAACCACTGAATCACATGACCAGCCCCCTTTTTAAAATTTATTTATTTTGGAGACAGGGTCTTGCCAAGTCCTTAGGGCCTTATTAAGTTTCTGAGGCTGGCTTTGAACTTGGAATCCTTCTACCTCAGCCTCCCAAGCAACTGGGATTACAGGTGTGCGCCACCCCACCCAGCTTGTTTTTAACCATGGATATATTGTATTAAGCAGTCTGCAACTACTATTCTCTTAAATACCACCCATAGGTTATTCATTAATTATGATAGGAAAAAGTTATGTTTACAATGGGAAGACTTGGCAGATGTCACTATAACTGACGTCTAAGATCATCAGTAACAGTGATGATTGGTTGGCACTTTTCCTCATGAAATGCAATGGGAAATGTACAGCACAGCCTAGGTAAACTTATTGCCAAAGAATGTCTAACCTAAATCTGATCATGAGGACACAAGCAGAGAAATTCAGATTGCAATGTAGAGCAACTGGCTTGGGCTCTTCAAAAATGTCATTGTTGTGAAAGTAAAACAAAATAAATTCATAATAATAAAAGAGACAAACATAATGGTTGGATGACTGGATGCTGGATTCAAAGATGAAGGAAAGGAAATTTGAGGCGAAAGGATGGAGGAGGGAAGGGGATTTGGAGGTCAGAAGATAGTCCTTTTATTAGATATTACTTTTGTATTAGCATTAATGTGCTTGAATCTGATTGTTATAAAGGATAAATGAATATAGTCATTCTTAGGAGACACCTGCTGAAATATTTAGATGTGAAATGCAACTTTCAAATGGTTCAGGAGGAAAGTATACATGAATGGATAGGAAGATAGGGAAACAAGCACATCAGCTGGTGAATCAAGATGGAGGGAGGTGTGCTCATTGAATTACTCTTTAAACTTATCCAAAGGTCTCATCTCACATTTTTCACAATGGTAGAAGATAACAAAGGTCCATTTGAAGGAAATTATAGAAATCTAGAACAAACAAAAGATGTGATAAAATAGAGAGGAACAACTTACATACATATAGCCTCAGAAGAATAAAGTCCAGGACAATAGGTGAGAGTTCTGGAAAGGGAATCAGTGTTATGGTCTCCTGTTTCCTCACATAGCCGTCACCAGCTATGTGACCCTAGCCTATTTGTGTAAAAACCCTGTATTCATTTCTGAGTACTGCCATACAACATGACACAAACTGGGTGACTTAAAGCAGGAATTTATTGTCTCACGGTTCTGGAGTCCAGAAGTCCAAAATCAAAGTGCCAAATGGTCATGTTCTCTCTGAAACCTGTAGGGAAGCATCCTTCCTTGCCTCTGGCTGGCTTTTGGTGTTTGCCAGTGGTCCTTGGCATTCCTTGGCTTGTAGCTACAGTACTTCAACCTTTGCCTCTGTCTTTACATGAGGTTCTTTCTTCATGTGTCTCTGTCTCAGTGTTTCTTATAAGGACACCAGTTGTATTGGATTAAACCCACCCTAAGGATCTCATCTTAAGTTTTATTACATTTGCAGAGACCTTATTTCCAAATAAGGTCACATTCCCAGGTATGATGTTAGTCAGCTTCTGTTCCTGTAACAAAATACCTGAAATAAAAACGAGGAAAGATTTATTTAGCTTATGATTTTAGAGGTTTCCATTCATAGTCACTTACTTTGGGCGGGAGGTAAGGCAAAACATCATGGCAGGAAGTGTGTGGTGGAGCCACACTGCTACATCATGGTGTCCAGGAAAGAAGAGGGCGGAGATAGCACAAAATATACTTTTCAAAGACCACCTTCTGGAGCTGGGCACAGGGGTGCACATCTGGGCTGGGCTCAGGAGGCTGAGGCAGGAAGATTGCAAATTCAAGCCAACCTCAGCAACTTAGTGAGACCCTGTCTCCAAATAAAATATAAAAAAGGGCAGGGGATGTGGCTAAGTGGTTAAGTGCCCCTGAGTTCAAACCCTGGCACAAAAAATTATATTTATATATATCATATATAAATATATGATATATTGATGATATATATATCAATCATCTCCTATTAGTACCACAGGCTGGCTGCCAAGCCTGTAGCACATGGCCTCTGGGGAACATTTCAGACCCAAACCATAACATGTAAGGTATAAAGGGCCAAATATATCTTTTGAGGGAGACACAGACCCATAGTAATCTCCATCTTTGTTTCTCTGAGTCCCAAACACATAGGGGAGGGAAGGAAGTTGCTGAAACAAAATGAACTCTGAGGTCCCTTCAGCTGAGTCTGAAGTTCTTTGTACCCACCTTCCAATTTCACACATTAGTCAGCTTTGGGGAACTAGAACCCAAGACAGATTTGGTGAGGAGGGGGTTTCAGGTCATTATAAAACACATAAGCAATACAGTCTTTGGAAAGCATAATTCATAGCTCATGTAAATTCTTAGCATGTTTTGTTTTGCTTGGCAAAGTCATCCTCTTTGTTCTCATTTTTATTTGTCTGAATGATAGTTGGTGAAAACATTTCCTAAGCTGAATTGCCATCCTGTTAGTCCATAAAACTATAGAAACTGAGTTAGCATTTAAACACACACACACACACACAAAACACCTAATTGTTACATCGCAAATGATTTCAGATGTTGGACAGGTGGCCAGCTGGAGCAGATTAAAAAGGAAAATTCAAGACTCCTCCTGTCGCTGTCCTTCAGGCTAAAAAAAGTCCAGATAAGAAGAGAGGACACTCTGTAATGAATAGATGCAGTTGTACCTTCAAATCACCCCACTCCTCCTGCTGGGTCTGCTCTGGGTATCTGAAGAAGGAGAGGCTTTAAGGCCCTCGGGGGACTTGCAAGCAGAGGAGGTGGGGCATAAATGAAGATAAGGATTTGTCCACACTTTTCCTGATGTCCCTGTGCTTCAAAGAGAAAACTATGTCAAAGAACTCCAGGTCCCGTTGTGACACGTGGACAAAGATACTTCTGTCTACTCCTGCTTTTCCCACCATGTGACTTCAAGTGGACACCAAGTGTGCAACCCAGGACAGGGACAAGTCTCACCTGGGAAATCTCTGACTTGGAAACAGGAAGCAAAAAATAAAAAATAAAAGAAACAGAGAAATGGAATCTTATCCAAAATTACATACTGCTATTTTCCCCAACTTTCAGAAATTACATAAACAATTTGGAATTTTATTATAATGTCATCCTTATGAAGGCCTATTCTGTCACTTGCTGGCAACATTAGGTGAAAACACTGGAAATGCACATTGTGTCGTTATCATTCTGGTCTTTCTTTGCCATTCCTTCAGCAGTGGGAGTTACGGCTTTGCCAGCCTTCTGGCAAAGTCACTGAAAATTACTGCCTCTGTCTTAGTCACTGAAAATTGCATTGCACTGGATGGACGCCGGGAGGTAATTTCCTTTAGTGTTAGAGAAGCTGTATTTTTTTTTTTTTTATGGCAGTGTGTGTGACTCTGCAAGTGATTTCAATATCTTTTTATCAAAAATGAATTCATACATATGCCTGAACTCTTCCTTTGGTGCAAGGAAGCTTGGGAGAGGAATTAAGTGAAATAAAAGTTGACGAACAGCACACAACTCAAGAAAGGTTGTGACAATGGCAACGGAGCATAGCACGACCAGGAAATGAGGAGATGAGTGCCTGCAATAAGCAGTAGTAGTTCTTTATGGTCCAACATGGTGTGTCACTGGGATTTATAATGTGAAAGACAGGACAAGAATAGACGTGGTCCTGAGTTAAGAATTGAAATTAGGGCCTGAGGTTGTGGCTCAGTGGCAGAGCACTTGCCTCGCATAGGTGAGGCACTGGGTTCAATTCTCAGCACCACATATAAATAAATAAAGATGCATTGCCAACTAAAAATTTTTTTAAAAAAAGAATTGAAATTATATGTATTATAGTTATTGGACTCTTCTTATCAAATCACAGTTTCAGGATTGGACGAGAACCTTATATCTTTTTTTGGTGGGGGGGGCCGTAAATGGGATTGAACTCAGGGGCAAACACTGAGCCACATCCCTAGCCCTATTTTATATTTTATTTAGAGACAGGGTCTCACTGAGTTGCTTAGTGTCTCACTTTTGCTGAGGCTGGCTTTGAACTCGCGATCTTCCTGCCTCAGCCTCCCAAGCCACTGGGATTACACATATGTGTCACTGTACCTGGCAGGACTTTATGTCTTATCTATCAACTATAAATGCTTATTCCATTAATCCCACAATCCCTTTAAATACTGTTTCCACCCATTCCATATTCCCTCTTCTGACCTTCCAACGATATATCAGTTATTTATTGCTACATAACAAACACAACACTGAGTAACTTGAAACCACAGATACCAAACAGCTTAGGATTCTGGGTATCAGCTATTTGCATTGAGCTCAACAAGATGAGTCTTCTGTTGGTCCCACTGGGCTCACTTGTGTGGTTGATCATGGATGACCCCATTCACACATCTGTGGAGCAGAAGTCTGCAGCTCCAGCAGGCTACCTCAGGCTTTTCACCAGCTACTGGGGTTCCGAAAGCAGCTAAAGAGGGTAACTCCCAATGCATGAACTTTTCTAAGCCTCTGTTTGGGTCACATTTCCTAATGTGTCATTGGCCAAAGCAAATCACATGGCCAAGCTCACTTCTAAGGAGTTGAGGGGATAAGACTCCATTTCTCTGTGGAAGGGACAGCAACGGAGAGTTTCTAGGGAAGATATGGCATTTAGAGGGTGAAAGGATGATTCCTCATTTGAGTGTAATCTTAGAGCTCAGAAGGGGCAGAGTAACTGAGCAGGGATATGGGCTGAAAGGAGCCTACTTCTGGGCCAGAGGGGACATGGGAGAAGAAATGGGCCTGGGCAGGCATTTGCACCTTTAATGGACAATAGGAAGGACTCCCAGCTCCAGAAGGTCAAGTTAGGACTCATCCTGAAGTGCACAGGAGACATCTCCTAAGCCTCCCAGAGTGAAGTAGAAGAAACCGAGGGAACTGAAGTTCTATAGAGAAATATTTTTAAAATACCATTATCTTGACCCCATTTTAGTTTTGGGCTATTATAACCTGAGGAGAAAGGATTAGAGTTTCCTATGGATGATTCCTGCTTTTTAACTTGATTCCAGGCAAAACTCTCAATTGTTGTTTGATTTTAATGTGTCTTAACCTCCCACACAGATTCTCTTTTTTCTTTCGTGTCCGTATCACCTCAATATTTTATTTACATAACAAAATATTCTGCTTTCCTTATTTGACAAGTCTATCCTCCAATCCCTAACCTGAGCTGGGAATATTTGCATTTTTTTTCAGAGTTACAAAGTAAAGTGCAAATCAGTGAGATCAAAGTCAGTCAACTCATCTTGATCCAGGTGGTAAAACACACGCCAACATAAAGCATAGATTTTATCTTCAGCCAGCACATAAGTGAACTCAGTGATACCGATAACAAGTGTTAGAAAAGGGGAGCTGGGAGCTCTAGATCAGGTTGGATTACTCATTTGCAGCCTGAACTCCCTGAAAGGAAGCTCAAAGTAAAGACCATCTGTGTTGGATTCTATTTATTTCTCCTAGACTAGAGGAGACCTAAAGAGAACAGCTTGGCTGGGCATGATGGCGCACGCCCGTAATCCCAGAGACTCGGGATGCTAGGCAGGAAGATCACAAGTTCAAGGCCAGTCTCAGCAATTTAGTGAGGCCCTGTCTCAAAATAAAATATAAAAAGGGATGGGAGTGCTGGGATTGTAGCTCAGTGGTAGAGTGCTTGCCTCACATGCGTGAGTCACTGGGTTCAATCCTCAGCACCACATAAAAATAAGTAAATAAAATAAAAATGTGTCCATCTACAACTAAAAAAAAAATTAGAAAAAAAAAGGGATGGGGATGTACTGCAATGGTTCAGCACCCCTGGGTTCAATCCCCAGTATTAAAAAAAAGAGAGAGATTGGAGGTTTATGTACATAACTCGCCACAGCCAGAAGATAGAGAAAATGCAAAACAGAATAGTAGTTCTTTTCCAACTTAGATAATACAGAAACATATGAGCAACAGCAAGAGCTAAGAGGTTTGAAACAGTGTGACTGTTTTGGATTTCTTGGAAGAAAAGAATGTAGAAACAGTGGAGAACCAGGACTCCGTTAGATTAAAGGGGGAAAAAAGGCTCATGCCCCACTTTCAGTTTGGACATCTGAGAGGAGCTGGTCTCACCAGGGGAGGCAGCAGATGGGCAGAACTGTCCATGCAGTGTAGTCATGCACACATCTGGAGTTTAATGATAAACCTTTGTTTTCCTAAATCTTGCCTCTCTCCTATCCAGCCTCCACATGCTGCTACCCAAAATAGCTTCAATCTTTTTAAAAAAAATTTTTTTTTGTATTTGTAGATGGTCAGTATGCCGTTGTTTATTTTTATGTGGTGCTAAGGATTGAACCCAGTGCCTCACACATGCTGCCTCACACATGCTAGGCAAGTGCTCTGCCACTGAGCCATAGCCACAGAGCCAATAGTTTCAATCTTGACCTACCCCTTAGGTGGCTTCCTTCTGACTTCAGAATAAAGTCCAAGCTCCTCAGCAGGACATTCCAGACTTCTCATGATCTGGCCCACATTTACTGATGCTCTTGCCCAACGTGAATCCTTTGCCTTTAGCCCCAGTGCCTTTGTGCATGCTAGAACTACCACCTAGAATACCTTTTTTCTCCCATCTCTGTGTTATTTTTTCTGATACTTGTCTTAATAAGGTTATCTACTCTTACTTGATCTCCTTGATTGCCCCTCCGTCCCCTAAATCAGAACCAGTCTTTCTTCCCATGTGTCCCATAGCACTAGGGAGCTGGCAGGATGTAGCTTATATTAAGCTTGGTGGTGAAAAAATCATGAGCTCTGGACTCCTACCACTTGGGGATGTCCCCCCAAGACCCTAAATGACTATTTGAATACCTTTATCCCACTGTTCAGTAGTTACTTGCTGTTTATCTGTAGTTTACCTCGCTGTTTCTCCATTTGGCTATGCCCATCTTCAAGCCCATGTCTGTTCATCTCAGCCTGCTTGGCTTTCAGCAAAGTTCATTGAACTGGAAGTACTTGTAATTGTTTTCCAAGGACTCAGATGTGAGTGAATTAATCCCAGTTGCTTTTCTTCTGAAATGGTATGACCTTGGGATAACCTATTTGTGACTGTCTCGTTACTTATAAATTGGGGTAACAAAACCTATTTGTAAAAGTTATTAAAGAATACTTTTTTTAAAAAAAGACTGTAAATGGGATGAAGGAGGATATGAAGGAAGATTTATGTCACATGAGTGTGAGAAATAAGTCACATAATAATAATAGTAAAAATAACTAGAACTGTTTTCCATAGCTGTCACCTGTTAAGTGTTTTATACCATTATCTCCTTAACTTCTCCAACACTTTGAGGAACAGATTATTGTACCTATCATACAAATAACAGAACTGAGAGCTGGGGATATAGCTCCATGGTAGATTTCTTGCCCAGCATTCATAAGGTCCTGTGTTCAATTCCCAGCACTGTAAAAAAACAAAAACAAAACAAAACAAAACCGAGACAGGAAATGAGGTACTGGCCCAAATAGCAGAGCTGGATATCAGAGCAAGCCTTAGAAGCTAAGTATTGGCATTTCTATGCCCATCTCAGGAAAGTGCTGGTAGCTACTCTTCTTGTCTCAGCTGTCCTTATTTGACACTGGTTCCTAATAACCTGGAAGATAGCAGGCACAGTGGGGACTGCAAAGACCAGAAGAGGAAACCAAAGCAGACATCCAAAAGGGCTGGCGCAGAGCAGGAGACAGGAAAGGGAATGTGGTTGGGGGAAGTACAAACCAAGCTAGCCACGGAGAGCTAACACCGTGAGGGGAAAGAGAGATCAGGAGAGAAAGAAAGAGAACTGGAGGCTAAAAAGCAGCTAGGCAGATGATGGACAGTAACTGAGATGCTGCTCCGTAATGTGATGAGGCACCAGGTAGCCAAGGCTATTCTGGGCAGCGGTCGCTGGAGCTGTTGACATGCTGAGAGGTCCTGCTTTCTTCTTCATGGTCATGGAGGTGAGGTCATAGAAGAGGCACAGTGTGGGTGTGTGCGTGGGTGTGTATGTGGAGTGTGTGTGTGTGTGTGAGAGAGAGAGAGAGAGAGAGATGCATATGCATGCACTCACACTCCAACTTTGGTACTGAGCCCAGTGAAATGTCCATGAATCTTTTTAACCTTCTTCTTAGGTTTTATCTATATGTTTCCTAATGTCTGTAAGATAAATTGTGTGAAGATTGCATTTATAGATCAGAGTAGATGGGCAGGCTGAAAGTAAGAAACTATAAAATGTAGTACTTGGAGCTGGTCCCAAGTTCCAGAACTCTCTTTAGTCCCAAGCTCTGTTTCCTTCTAGCCCATCTGGAGGCAGCATTGCTTAAAGGCAGGAACTGAGATTTATATATGACCTCCCTTTTTCTTCTGATATAAACTTAATTATTCTACATATGAGTCTATTCCTTAACTGTAAAGTGTAAATAGTAATACACTACCTCATGGTGTTGTGGAGGAGATGGAATGCAGAAGAGCTGCTCCTGGACAGAGTGGGCCCTTGGTAAGTAGCCCTTTCCATCTGTCCAGGGGCTAATAGGAGGGTGTGGCAAGTTGTTGGTGGGCTTTTTATTTTGATGCCTTTTTAAAAAGAATTTTTTTTTGTAGTTGTAGATGGACAACATGCCTTTATTTTGTTTATTTTTATGTGGTGCTGAGGATTGAACCCAGTGCCTCACTCATGCTAGGCAAGCAAGCACTCTGCCACTGAGCTACAGCCCCAGCCCCATGCCTTTGGTTTTTGATTAACCAAACATTGTACAGATGGATAGATTGACAGATTGAAATCCTAGTAGAAAAAAAAGAAAAGCCAATCTGAATCCTTTCTTCTAGAACTAGAACAAAATGACCCCAATCTTTAGGAAGCTGGATAAATGGGTTTAGAGATATACCAGGCTTTAGAGCCACATTTTTGCAAACCGCTGTGTCACTTTTAGGCAGAGTGCCAACAGGAGGGTCTTCACACATAGCCTAGCTCAGTGGTGATTCTGCCATTCCCAAATCTCACTTCCCATCAGGCCTCCTAGGCTTGGTAGCACTATTCAAATATTATGTACTGTCTCTCTTCCAGCACACAAAGTAAGGAGAAAATTGGTTGAGGGCCTCTGTGGGGTTCATCTTTCACCACCTTTTTTTGTGGGGACTTAAGCATAACTTTTTATTTTGTCACTGTGAATAGAAGACCTGATAAGAATAGTTAGAAGAGGAAAAGTTTTTTTCTTAACATAGCCATTTTTTATTTGTTCTTTTTAGTTATACACGACAATAGAATGTATTTTGACATATCATACACACATGCAGTATAACTTCCCATTTTTGTGGTTGTACATGATGTGGAGTTATACTAGTCATATATTCATATATGAACATAGGAAAGTTATGTCTGATTCATTCCACTGTCTTTCCCATTCCCATCCCCCATCCCTTCTCCCATCGCTCCCCAATCTGGTAAACCTCCGCTCTTCCCCACCACCCTGCCCATTGTGGCTTAACATCTGCATATCAGAGAAAACATTTGACCTTTGGTGGTTTTGGGATTGGCTTATTTTACTTAGCATGACAGACTCTAGTCCCATCCTTTTACTGCCAAATGCCTTAAAGAATAATGCTTCGTTATGGCTGAGTAATATTTCATTGTGTATATATACCACATTTTCTTTATTCACCTGTTGAAGGGCACCTAGGTTTGTTCTATAGCTTAGACATTGTGAATTGAGCTGCTATACACATTGATGTGATTGTATTGCTATAATATGCTGATTTTAAGTCCTTTGGGTATATACCGATGAGTGAAATAACTGGGTTAAATGGTGGTTCCTTTGCAAGTTTTCTGAGGAATCTCCATACTGCTTTCCAGAGTAGTTTCACCAATTTGCAGTCCCACCAGCAATGTATGAGTATACTTTTTCTCCCACATTACAGGAGATAAAGTTTATTTTGGCTCACAGTATCAGAGGTAAAGTTTATTTTGCCTTACAGTATCAGAGGCCTCAGTCCATAGATGGCAAACTCCAGAGCTCTGGGCCCAAGCTGAGGCAGGACATTTTGGCAGAAAGGTGTGGCAGAGAAAAGCAACTCAGGACATGGCACTAGGAAGCCGAGAGAGACCAACACTAGGGACAAACTATAAACCCCAAAGGCATGCCCCCAGCATCTCTCCAACCACACCTGGATTACCTGCCACCCAGTTAATCCACGCAAGTGGATTAGTGCACTGATTAAGTTAAGGCTCTCAAAACCCAATCATTTCACCTCTAAGCTTTCTTATATTTTCTCACACATCTTTTGGGGGACACATCATATCTAAATCATAACAGCCTTCTGGAAACAGGGTGGTTGTGAGCACTCTCAGCGACTGCTTTCTGGGAGAAGGAAAGGACATCTCTGATATTCCAGCTGGAAGTCCTCTGGATCATCTAGTGCAGCATTTGGAAGGATCAAGAGCTAACATCGCTTGTGTGTCAGAATAAATGATAGCTGACCCTACTTGACATACCAAGACCCCTCCGTCAGAGCCTTCCCAGTACAAAGCCCTGGGTGAACAGGGTGCCTCCAGGAGTGTGTCAGGGAGAAGCCACAGAGGTCTTTTCTTTCCAAATCCAAGCAAGGGACATCAGAGAGAAAAAGTTATATGCTATTATCTTCTATCTGCAGAACTGACTAAGCAAAATTACAAGCATGCCAAGAATGATCTTTCCCCTGATTCATGAACCTGAATCTATTCTTGCAGCATTTGATTTAATCAATAAAATGCTTATATGCTGTGTTTTTCCTTTATTAGCAGATAAATTTCCCTATAAACTATTCTAAAAGACCATTACTTTTGAGTTGAGTGCAAACCTTTATAAATGACTTTCGTGAATATTGGAATGTCGATAGTGTAACAGCCCCTTTAAAAGTGTTTATTGATGAAAATTATAATGGAACCTCTTGATAGAGAATAAGGGTGGTCTCCCCTTACGTTGTGGTGACTGCCTATCCTTAACTGAAGCTCATCTAGAGAATTTTTTTTCCTCCAGGTGAAAAATGTCTCTTTTTCCAAGTTAAAATGGGCAAATTGTGTCAAGGGCTATGGGACTGAAGCCATCAGTCTCTCAAAAGGAAACATTATCTCTTGGAAACAAGTCTGAAATTTCTTTCTGTACCCATGAGTACCAAAAGACATTTCAAGATATTGTGTCCTTGGATTTGCCCCCAAACATCTTTTTCTTCGCACGTTTCTGCAGAGCTATTCTGCACCCATGTGGAGTAGGTCAGCATGGGGTTCAAGATCTCCTTGCAGGATGCCAGACATAAGACTTGCTGGTGGTTAAAGATTTTAAGAAAGTGGCAGAGGCTTGGGGGAACAGAACTGAGAGACATTGCCATATTGACTAGTATATTAACAGGACCATAGACATTAAAGTTAGAAAGTTATGTAAGCCAAACCCCTCATGTTAAGATTAAAAAAAAAAATTATGGCTTCATAATAGGTAAGTAGGCGGGCGTGGTAGCACATGCCTGTAATCCCAGCAGCTTGGGAGGCGGAGGCAGAAGAATCCAGAGTTAAAAGCCAGCCTCAGCAATTCAAGGAGGCCCTAAGCAACTAAGGGAGACCTTATCTCTAAATAAAAATATAAAAAAGGGCTGGGATGTTGCTCAGTGGTTAAGCATCCTTGGGTCCAATCCCCAATACCAAAAAAAAAAAAAAAGGTAAGTAAACAGAATAGGTTCATGGGTTAAGGGGTTATTTTCGCAATCGGAGACTTTCTGATTTCTTGGCCAATTTTCGTCCAATTACATTATAATTAACACTAACAACATCCACATCCCCAGCAATAGCTATTGTTTATTGAACCATGGGTATTTGTCAGGTGTTATTCTGTTCACCTATATTCAGTCATTTAATTTCTGCATAAATCACCCAGGCAGATGTTATTCCCATTCACAGATGAAGACAATGCAGCTCAGATATTTTAAATGTTTTCCAAGGTCAGGGTACTAATTTTCATATCAGCCTACAAAATAGAGAACATGAAGGAGTGCATGTGTTGTGGCTATTGCCATTGTTTACATACATAACAATTTCTGCATTTTTTTTAAATTTAGAGATTAAAGATCACTCTTTACTCCAAATAACAAAGGTTCTTAGAAAACACTCCAGAGTGAACTGTTGCACAAAACTCATCCCAGTACAGCCTGACTTTGTGTTGAACCAGTTAACTGGAATGAGGAAGTGAGGCTCCTACACCCTTCCGCATACCAAGCTTTCAGAATTTGACGTGAGTCATAAGAGAAATCTGCAGGCTTTTGGCCACTGTAGAAATACTCATTTCCCCAACTGCTCAGCAGCACAACATTGAGACTGACTACTTTTATGTAGTAGGAATGTTAAAAGCATTTTTTTTGGTCCTGGTGTTGCTTTTAACATAATGAAACTAACCTTTGCTGCCCTGCTGGAGTTTCATTCTAAATATTCTACACGCAGGCCTTTTCTCCTCTTGCTTAGCAGGAGTTAGGATGAGAAACTCACTAGGCCTAGCATCGTCAGCTACCAGAATAAACTTGCCTACTCTTTAATCTCTACATCATATTTTGTCACCTTTCATTAAAAAGCATAACTCCTCTATAAAGTCTTTCCACACGCTGAACATGTTATAGAGCGTGAATTTTAAAACTCTGAACATGCATTTAATTATAATTCAAAAGATCAAAGACATTTTTCAGAAATTCTATCATCCCTAAAATATTAACTTTACATTAAACAATGCTATGAACAAATGTCCCAAAAGCACCAAAATAATTTCCTGAGAGAGTGAGGACAGCGGTCTCTGCATTGAGCCAAGACTCTTCAAGACCAAATAGAAGTTTGATGAATGGACAAGAATAAAACAAAACAAAACAAAAAATCTTATGAAAACAAGTTCATATTTGATTATTGGTTGTTAGTGGATTGTGGTATATAGACTTCCTCAGAAAGAGGATCATGATGTTTGCTCAATGGGACATTTAAAAAGGAGAATGAGTTGTGGCAAGTGGATTCCACATCCCCTCTCCTGCTTGCTTCCTCTCTCCCACCCTTCTGTCAAGTGTTCATATATCTGTCCATGCTTAGCATTTTGGAAATTAGGACTTTAGTCCTTGTCCCACACTAGGCCCTTGGGATCCAAAACTGAACGCAATGGTTCATGTGAGGAGCCCATTGTCTTATTACTTGGGTCATAATAATAAGATGCAATTCTTGCCATAATAGAGAATGAGTGGAGCTCAGGTTGTATAACTTTAGGGACTCGGGGATGGATTTGGTGAGGAGGTGACGCCTAAGCTGGACTTTATTTGTTTGTTGTTTGTTTGTTTATTTTTAGTACAGGGGATTGAACCCAGGGGTGTTTAACCACTGAGCAACATCCTTTGCCCTTTTTTATATTTTATTTAGAGACAGGGTCTCACTGAGCTGCCTAGGGCCTCGCTAAGTTGTTGAGGCTGGCTTTGAACTTGTGGTCCTCCTTGTGGTCCTCCTGCCTCAGCCTCCCTAGCTGCTGGAATCATAGGAGTGTGCCACTGCACAAGGCCTAAGCTGGACTTAAAAGGCTAACTAGCAACTAGCCAACCAAGGAAAAAAAGGGGAAGGGACACGCCAAACAATAGGGACAACAAAAGCCACAATGGTATGAAAGATCAGGTGAGTCTAGGATAGTTGTATTGATGCAGAGAAAAGAGAGAAAGGAAGGCTCAAAAGTAGGTTTAGGCCAGATTTTAAAGGATCCTGGACTCTAGGGTAGGAATTAGGGAGTATAGGGAATTGGTAACTAGGAAAAGGTATGAAGGGAGAGCCTGGCCTGCACAGATACATATTGGAAAGATAACTTGCTAGGAATATTAAGGGCAAGTAGAAAGTAGGGAAAGCTGGAAGCAGAAACTAATGAGAATGATAGCGTTGTCCCAATATATTAGGGGTTTCCAGAAAAATAGAACCCATGGTATGTATATGTATACCCCTACACACACACCACACCCCCCACATACACACAGGGTGCAAAAGAGAGAGCTGACTTATATGATTATGAAGTCTAAGAAGTCCTGATCCAGACCCAAGAGAGCTAAAGGCCTGAGAACTAGGAGAGCTGATGGTATAAGTTCCAGCCTGAGGTGAGTCTAAAGGCAGGAGAAGACTTATATCCCAACTTGAAGACAGGAAGAGAGAAAGAATGCTTTCTTACTCAGCCCTTCTGTTCTCTCCAGGTCCTCACCTGAGTGGGGGATGCTCACTCACATTGGGAAAGGCAGCCACTTTACTTAATCTACCAACTCAAATGTTAATCTTGTCCAGAAACACTCTCACAGACATACCATAATAGTGTCTAACCAAATATCTGAGCAACCCATGACCCAGGCTATATGACACATAAAATTAGACTTCCCCAGGCACCAATACCCATACTCACTGGTTTCTCTATCAGCTTCCAGAGAGATGTTCTCCAGAAACCAATCTGGGTCTGTGACTCCCTGAATGAAGTCCTGCTGCTTTGGGGACATAATGTCAGCTCTTTGGCAGGTGCACACACATACTGCTGAGGATCCTGCTCTTCTGGTTTTGACAGGTGCATTTCCACCTCACTGCATGCTAGCCACACTGCATGGTTGACTCTGGAAGGTGCTGTTGGCTCTCTCCTCTCTGTGCCTTTCCATTAGCAGCAGCTTGTACTAAAACTGTGTTAGCCTGGCCTTCTTCTCTGCTCTCTTTCAGTGGACTCCTGGTTATTCTTTCTTCTGTTCTAGAATACCATGACATCATTTTCCTCTCTAGTCTAGGTTAAGAACCATGCTCATGTGTTTCAAAGAATCCTCGTGTGCCTCCATATTGGACTTTCGTCCCTCTGTGTTGTAGTATCAACCAAAACTGTTCACTGTTATCATCCAAGCACTGTACCAAATGCTTAACATGCATGACCTTCTATCACCCTTGTAACAGTGGTAGGAACTGTGTGGAAGTCCATAATACCATGAGAAAACTGTAGTTCAGAGAGGAGAGGTAACATAACATGCCCAATATTAAGTTAGGTAGAATGAAGAGCAACTCTTAGCTTGTCAAATAACCTTGAAAATCTTGCAATAATTAAAGAGGGTATGTGTCAAGCACCCCACATGGTGTCTGGACCACAATAGATGCTTAAAAGATGGCTGTCCATGGAATGATTCCACATGGGATCGGCTCAATAAACAAATGTATTTGTGCGCATGCATTCACCTGCATCAAGCTAACAATTATTCAGGTCAGTCCCATTTATTTCATCCAGACACATGGAAAAGGATCTTTAGGTGACTTAAAAATAAGTTTAGCAGTCATAGATTTAGTTGGTGCAACTTGAAGTAGAAAATTTTCCACATTCTTTCTGGGAACTACAACAGGAATGAATTTGTTGATAAGATTTAGTATCTGCATTCTTAAAACCCAGACTCAGGGCCTAGATGAGGGCCAGTGCTTCCCTAAATGCATTCTGAGGCCTCTTGAAAAGTACTGCCCTGGGCCAAGAAAATTCACCAAGATCAGAAACACTTCTGTGTCTGCCCACCATCCGATATCCCCCAGCATACAGGAGGCCTCAGAGAGAAGGGCTGGCTGGCTGCATGTCCCCTCTCCATTCTCCATTGTAGGCCTCCTACAGCCTCCCTTCTGGCATAGGAGGGGCCTGAGAAGGGCTATGGAAGGGCACAGTAAACTTGCTCACCTGTAAGCTTTAGCAAAACCTGGGGCTTCAGTAACTTTGGAGACGTAGGCGTTCATTTTCTCAAATACTTTGGGCCCTAAATTGCCTGGTCTAAGAACTCCCAGTGCTTCCTTCTGCCCCCACAGGCACTCTTTGGATCATTGTTCTTGTTATGCCCCCTCCCTGCCCTTGCCCAGGGACCAAGAGTCCTCAGAGATTTGCACACAGCCACTGTGGCTGTACTCCCCCTATTTTGGTACAGGACTTGCTCTAGGCTTCATTTTTCCTACCCTCCTTCTCTTTCAAACTCTTTCTTGCCTAGAATATCCCAATCTTGTTGACATTACTCCTATTCTTCTTTCTTTCTGGCTTTCATTTAACTACTTCCCAGTGTAGTAGTTTTGAATCTGCCCCTTTGGCACCACACTCAACAGCCAAGGGCAACTGAAGTTCTGTTCTTGGGACCAACCCAATAACCTAGGTCAGGCAGACAGCCAGCCTTCAAGGGGAGGGAGAGAAGTTTCCAATGATATCTAAGCTTTGTTTCTGTAATAGCCCATGTCGTTGCCCTCACCCCATGCCACACCCAGGATCCCTCAGACCTTAAAGTTTCAGTATCTACATCTTTATGCCTGAGGGCTTTTGCCCTCTCCTTTGCACAGATGTGCCACAGCCCTTACAGCAGCTCTCAACAGACTGTTCAGAAGTGGTGTATAAATACTCCAGCTCCTTTGTCCCTCAGGATATGATTCTGAAGGGTGATTTACCCCTTGGTTTCCCCAGGGGTATAAGTCTCCACTGGGGCAGCTGGTGTAAGAACCCACATGTTTTTGGCAGCCTTTTACACTCTCCTTCTTTGGTCCCTGCATCTCCAAATTAATCCATTTGTGCTCAAACTCTACCTTGAAGTCAGCTTCTAGGAGAACCATGTATTTGAAAAACTTAGAAACAGGTTGGGACTAGAAAAGGGGAGTAAGACAGCTCTGGCACAGCTCTTAAGGAGGTGCTCTACCTCAGCTCCAGGCAGTGCTCACTGTGCATTCACATGGCCCAGACAGGGACTGCCTGCTTACATGTGAAGCCCTCAGCTACTTACCCACCTCACCCTGGTCCAGGCCCACCTTGGGAAGGAATGTGAGGTGGCATCCTTGAGAGATAATTCCTATTGTCCGTAATAGTCTCACCAGTTTGGAGCTGTTGGATTATTTCACATCCATGTGTTTGTTGTTTACATACATATCTTCCTATTTTTTTTTTAACCAGGAATTGAACCTAGGGGTGCTTAACCACGGATCCACATCCCTATCCCTTTTTATAAGTCATGTTGGAGTAGAGCCCACCCTCAAGACCTCATTTAACTTGATCACCCAGTAGACTATCTTCCAATGAGTTCCTATTCTGAGGTTCTGGGGGTTACGACTCCAGTGTATTTTGTCATTGTTGTTGTTTTGGGAGTGCTGGGGACACAACTCAACATGTAACATTTGCCAGGGAATCTTCTAGAGACAATTTGGCTTCCCTGAAAATTCTCCTACATGGAGAAAATGTGGGTGCCAGGCAATGGGAACACTTCTCACTGGTGGTAGATGCTTTGTGTTGGTGAAACAAAATTAGAAATAAAACCTCCTACAACTCAGAAAAATCTCTCCACTAGTGGACGAGAAAGGCAACTGTTTGTTACTGAGTATGAATTAAAGCAGAATTGAATGCACATCACAGGCAAACTGCTGAGGAGATAACAAAGACAGAAGGGAATCTCACCTCTTTGAGAGTCAAGTAGACATGACCCATTCCATATATGTTCCTAAGTCTTCAATTGGTGGACTTCAAAGCACCATTTTCCACACGAAATTCATTGCTAACTCTCTGGTAATTAAGGTAACTGCTTTCTCTCTCTCCTTCTCTGAGATGTATGTAAACCTTTTAAAAAGCAAAAAAAAAAAAAAGCTTCTTGCCAGCCTTTCAACACAGGAATGTCTTCCTCAAGAAGTGGGCCTGGTTCCTTTGAAAGAGAATCTTCAAGAAAATCTCCCAGTTCCTGAATGAAAGTGGTTCTCTGTATTTTTAGTGAGTTGTTCATTTTAAATCATTTTTTGAACTTTTAAAATATTTTGCAGTCATTATTCCTTTGTCATATATTTAGCAAATACTTTTTTAAAATTTGACCTTTTTTAGTTCTATTCTTTTTTTTCTTCCATACCAAAATGTTCACGTTGAACTATAAGCAAACTGATCCATCTTTCCTAGTTTTCCCTTCCCTTCCCTTATTTTTCCTTTCCTCCATCTTTCCTTTCTATCTTTCCTTTCTTTTTCAAAATGAGTCAATCTTTGGGTTTGGGTTCTGTACTACACCACTATAGCAGAAGTACCCAGCTACTTGGTGGCTGTAACTATTGTGATCTGAAATGTCTACTGTCAAGGTGCATAACCAGTCTGTATTCTTGAGGGAAATGCTGAGTCAATGGTGGTCACAGAAGTAAACTGGAAGCATTGAATGAAATGGCCTCTAAGTTTCTTTGAAGTTCTCAGGTTTAAAGTCCTTTCTCCATCCAAGCTCCAACCAGCCTAGTAGGAATATTAGTCTGGGTTTATACTAAAAGAGTGGTTTTATCCAAGGTTCCACTTCTGACTGTATTCTTTGAAACAGTGAAATTTGTGTACTCTTTATTCACCCGAAATGAACTGCATATTTTTAAAAAATCAGCTTTTGGTTACTGAACCGTAATGATATACAAAGGAGAGTTTATGGGCCATTCCTGATGTGATTAGGCAAACATTCAGACAATATTCAAAAATACAGAGGGATAAACAATATTAAAACTTGGCAGACCACTCACTGAAATGTCATTTAGTGTCTTGCAATTTACTTGAAACCCAGTGGCACAGGCCCTTCATCAGACCTTATTTCTTGGCTTCCCACAACATAGCCAGATCTTTAAGGTCTTTAATCTTACTTTGTGAAAATCACTTGTTATTTTGCTTCAAAAGCCCATTTTTTAAAAATATTTATTTTTGTAGGTGGACAGAATATCTTTATTTTATTTTATGTGGTGCTGAGGATCGAACCCAGTGCCTCCCGCGTGCTAGGCGAGCACACTACCACTGAGCCATAACCCCAGCCCCTCAAATCCCATTTTTAATTCTACTTTCTCCTTTCGGCTTTCCCTGATCCTCGCTGTCTTCACTGGGCTTCAGGTGCAGGGGAGCCTTTCATTTTTAGATCATACCACCTAATGCAAGGGTGGTGGAACACGGAATGGGCTGCCTTGGAAGCTGTGAGCTTCCCTGATTGAAGGATTTCAAGAGGGCTGAATATCTGTCAGGAGAAGATGGGGGACGAGGGAATACTAATTATGAGTAGAGTGGTATCATATGACCTGACACATTTTTTTCAAAACAAAGATAGTGTTTCCATTAAGCCTTAACACATATGCACAAAGACTCAAAGACTCAAAAACTACTCCATGGAAAAGAGGAATGTCTAGTTAGAAAATTCCTTATCACCTTGTCAATTCAGCTTCTTGGTACTAACAAAGCCACTTTTAGTTTCTATACAGTGTCAGATAGGTGTACTTGCTGCATTTGAAAAGCCTGATGATTAAAAAAAAAAAAAAAACGGCTAGAATGAAATCTACATGTATGTGGGTTTATTTGTACAGAAACAGTCTGAAAGGCAGACACCATACATCAAAGTGCATCAATGTTCTGAGATGTGGAATTATGGATGATTTTAATGTTTGTTTTGTTATTATCTGTGTTTCAAATTTTCTCTGTGGGAACAAGAATTATATTTATCATCTGGCATCTGTTTATCTATCTAGATCTTTTTCCTTAGACAGGCTAGAATATCAGTATCTGTGGCATGAGGACTGACAGGTAGAGGCAGGACTAGATATCCTGTAAGGCATTTATGTCTAGCAGAAAAAAGATGCTAAGGAGCAGCAGCGGCTACAGGCATTAGGCTGACCCCCTGGGCCAGGCCACAAGGAACTATCTGGGGAAGTCAGGTAAGGCAGAAAGAATCTGAGGCCCTGGAGGTCATGTAAGAGAAAGCAGACTGGCTGTCTATCCCACAGCTTGGTGATAACTCAACAGAAGGAAGGATTTTTTTCACCCTCAGAGCCTTTGAAAAACCAGGAGCCAGGGCACACATGAGGACCCACTGGAGTACTGGAAGCAAATAAGTGTGAGTCTCTGACAAACGTAAGGTGTCTTCAGGAAAGATAAAAGTCACCTGCAGAACTGGCAAGACAGCCTTCCTCCTTGGTGGCCTTTCAGAGTTATTATAATGTGTAGTAGGTTAAATGTACCAGTGAGGATATTTTTCTGATTTAACTAAACTAGTTTCAACAAAATGGATAAGGAGCTTCAAATGATTATTATTATTAACAGCGTATATAAGCACCTGAGAACACCAAGGAAAAGGCAGAGCATGGCACTTCCAGAGAGCCAGGATGAGCTCTTTGTTAACCTCAATGGTATAAGGTAAAAATCAAATCTGCCTAGAAGTTGGCCAAACACAGTTGAAATTATCAAGAAGACAATTTGAAATACAAATTTATACCTACTATCATTAATAATAAATCAAGCTATAAGAGAATAGTATGCTTTGGGATATAATATAATATCATGTCTGATATCAGATATTGTATATTATGACAGTAGATGAATCATCATGATTATAAAGATATTGAAAACTAAGAATTTGGAACATTATTAATAATAGTACAATTATAATGAGAGCAAAAAGGATGTTAGTAAAATAAAAAGTAAGATCATTTCAAAAGTATTTCATCTTTATCTCATTGTCTTTGGTCTTGTACATGTTTTAATAGTACCTACATAGAACTGTAGACTTTTATACAAATATACCTACATATTAACATGCAGCAGAGCACTAAGAGAAGTGTCCAGTGCTACACTGGACAGGGCAGTGGATTCTCCAGTGATTAGACATGTGATATCACATGAACCCATTGATAGGAGAAAAGAATCCGCTGAACTAGAAGTCTTAGAGACAAAGAGTTTCTAGATAGTTTCTATCTAGTTTTTATCACATGATTGAACATGAAATAGATAGTTATTTGATTACATTGTAGGATAGACCTTTGGAGAATTAAACTGGATCACTTTTAAAGACCTTTCTTCAACCCCAAGTTCTGTATTTCCATGATTATTCTGTGATTCCAATGTAGTTTAGTCAACTCCTCTCACAGAACTTGTCTTAATCTACCTTTAATCAGACCAACTTATGTATGTGTTGGTTTCTTCTGGTAAATTCTTTAAGAGTAGGGGTTATTTTGTATTTTTGTTGTATCTTCCAATTATATGAAACTGTTTTACATATAGGACTCATTCAATAAATGATTATTAGTCTAAATTTTAAAATGTTACTATTTTTAATATAATGAAGAATATTGTTTGACTACTTGGAAAATAAAACAATAAATCAAATGCTAAAGGAATGAGTGAAGGAAGTTATTGACAGGCTACCTCCTCAGATTATTTGACATTGAATGAAGATCATTTTCAGTACATCATTACTAAAATTTTTTCCTTGTACAAGGATTTGAGGATCGCCCCATCACAAATAAAGTAGTGCTGTGTGGAGTCTTCCTATGTCAGTAATAATCAATCCACATGTATTTCTTGAGCAGTTATCCTGTGTCAAGAGCTGTGTTGTGCACTGTGAGTATTACACAATAAATATTAATGTGTTTTCTGTTCTCAAAGAGCTCAGAGTTCAATTCAGGAGGCAGAGGAGGAGTGTCCAGGAAGCACAGAATGCTGAAATACAGAATATTACAACTTTAAAAACTGTTTTCAACTAAATGCTCTAGGTGTCTGGGGGCAGGAGGGTCCTTGGGGGTCAGAGTGATTGAGAAAGAAGGCTTTGAGTGGCCTTTAAAGGCAATGACTTCTTTGTTAGCTGGTGAGAATGGCATCCCAGGGGAGGAATCGGTCCTCTTTGTGATCCATCCCTGACATTTGTTGTAAAGATTCTCAGTAAAATCTGGGCCACAAATCAGAAAGCTTCTTTATCATTAGAATTACCAACATTAGCCTTTGTCTGCTGCTACAGCAAAGCCCCGAACGCAATGTTTTTATCTATAAATGTGTCATCGTGCAGTTGGGATGATGTCAAAGATTCCTTGCAGCTAAAAAAATCTGCAATTTCATGAGAAAATTTAATTTCCTGAGAGGGACAGATCCAAGGAACTTGACTTGCCAGATGGTCTGTTTAGGTACAGTCTGAAAAAAGAAACTATGAAGAGGAGAACACAGCCGGATGAGGAAACTGTAAAGCTCTAAGCTTGGTCTTCGTGACAACCTGAGCTGCCAAGTGGCCCTGGTGTGTCCCCACTGTTTTGGCCATGCTATAGATGTCTCCAGGATGGGTGGCTCTGCTGATGCTGGTTGGCAGGCTTTTCTGGGCTAACAGGCCTGATTGTCATCTGGCTCTGCAGTAGCTGCAGTGCTGTAGCCTTAAGAAGAATCGATTTGGTTTTGTCTTTTGGTCAAATTCATCTATGCTGCTGAGCACAAGAGCCCAGCTCTTACTGTCATTTTAGAGTCATAGAGAAAGGCTTTTCCATTAATGAGTTAGTAGAGCAAGTTACCACAAGCACAGCAGAGATAGGACAAGAAGAACACAGATAAGCTGTATTGTTTTTCTATTTGTTCTTTTTAGGGATGAAGATGGCTACATAGGAAACTAACTATAGGAGATGTTTATGTTTTTTTCTTTCTTCTTTCAGTTAACAAATACTAATTAAGTAATATCCATTCGTTTATGTAACTTCATGAATTCAACAAAATTAAATCGATGCTCCAACACATTGCTGTGCTATATGTTTGCCACATAGAGACCAGTAACAACCTGTTCTGCCTGCTAGGAGATAACAGTTTATGGGAAAGACAAGAGAGAACACAGCAATTACAATGCACTGTGGTAAATGGATGCTCAGGGGACACAGGACCAAGGAACAACTACCGAATAACTGGGCCACAGGGCGTTTCTCCTGCCCTGGACCATGTGGTATGCAGAGGTGAAACTGCTCCTGGGGTGAACATTTCAGAACTCAACAGGAAAATCAGCTGAAGAGTGGCAGGTCATGGTTGGAAAACAAAAAAGAATTTCAGGGAGTTCCCTATCTGTGATTTGAATATGTTTCATAGTCTGGAACTCAGGTTGAAGTTTAATTCCCATTGTGATGTATTCAGAGGTTGGAAACTTAAGGTGATTATGGTGTTTAGAGGTGAAGCCCTTGGGAAGTGATTAGGATTAGACAAGGTCATTGGTCTAATCATTCACCATTATTGAATATTGAGGACTTTATAGAAAGAGGAAAGAGACCAGGACACTTGCATATACTTCCTGTCACTTGCTGTATGATGCCCCACATTGCCTGGGGTCTCTGACAGCAAGAAGGTCATGACGAGATACAGCCCCTCCAGAACTATAAACCACACTACACTTCTTTTTTTTTTTTTTAATATTTTTTTAGTTGTTGATGGGTCTTTATTTTATTCACTTTTTATTTATATGTGGTGCTGAGGATCGAACCCAGTGCCTCACGCATGCTAGGCAAGCGCTCTACCACTGAGCTGCAGCCCCAGCCCACACACTACACTTTTTTTCTTTAAAACTTATCCCGTCTATAGTATTGTGTTATTAGCAACATACAATGAACCAACAAAGCCAAAGCCTTGCTTAAATCTGGAAAGTTTGAGAGGTGGAATAGAAGAGAATCCAGACAAAAAGACCAGCTTAGGCAAAGACACAGAAGCAGATGCAGGGAGTTCTCATGTGCAGTTCATCCAGTTAACAAACACTTATTGAGCATCTATTATGCCAGGTGCTGGGGATACCACAGCAAACCCAACAGAGAGTCCTGTCTTCATGGAGCTGATATTCTAATAGGGCAGACAAACAAGAAACAATGAATAAATAAATAAGTAAAGAATATAGCATGTTAGAAGGTGAAAAGTATGTGAAAAAAAGGAAAGGAAGAAAAGGTAGAGCAGGGTGGAGGTATGGGGAATATTCGGAGTAATTTAATACTTCTAAAGGACAGGAAAGCAAGTGGGTGAGGGGTGGAGGGATGACTCAGAGCTGCCTCTCTCAACTCTCCAAGTGACTCCTCTTCAATCTATCTTCTAAAATTCCCCTCCAGTGATCTTTCTGAAATAAATCACATCACTCCTCTGATTAGAATCATTTGGTAGTTGTCTGCTGGTTTAGGGTTCAGCTCTAAACCTTTTAGCAGGCACCCATGGTCTAGCCTCTGCCCACCTCCAGCTTCCTTTCTTCTGGGATTGGGGGTGCCCACTGCCTGCCTCTCCACCATCTGTTTCCACCTTCACACTTTCTTCAGAAGCCAGGTGATTCCAGGGCGTGGGAGCTACCCCAGCACCATATAGAAGCCAATCCTCACAACCCACACCCTGGCCAGAGTAACTGGCTGTGGGGGCATCAGATCTAAAGTGAGCCTGCTAGGATTGCGCCTGGGATGCCGGGAATACAGGGTATTGTTCCTACTTTGGACCATGTGGTATGTAGATGTGAGACTGGTCCCGAGGTGGACATTTCTGTGCAGTGCTCATTAGGGAAGATCTACCTGAAGGTAAGTTGGAAGATGGAGTGTAGAAGAGCCTAGAGAGAGTCACAGCCCTGATGACATGAAGGAAGGATGAGCATTTGAGAACAAATGGTTTTCAGAGCAGCCTCAGCACCGCCCGGCAGTGGCTGGAAATGCAAATTCTCAGGTCCCATACCAGCCCTACTAAATTAGAAATCATGAGGGTGGGGGCCAGCAGTCTGCCATTTAACAAGCCCAGTAAGTGATTCTGGTGCTTGCTGAAGTTTGAGAGCCGCAGGCCTAGTGTAGTAACCTTAGCCAATAAATCCACTTTATAGCCTAAGTCAGTTTGAGTTGCGTTTTCTGTTCCTTGTGTCACCTTATTTTGAACTAGTAGTACTCAGACAGTGTGAAGAAAAATGGAACTTCACTTGTGCCCCTCTCTGTCCCTGTGAATCTGCTCAGTAGGTGCTCTGCTCTTGCCTCTGGCTAAAAATTTGGGCAGGCCCCATAACTTTTCCATTCCTCCTCCTTCTTTTTAAAATGTTAGGTATTGTGGTAAAATATACATAAAATTTATTGCGTTAACATCTTTGAGCATCCACCAATGGTACTAAATACATTCACCATGTTGTGCAATCTCACCACTAACTATCTCCAGAAATGTTTTATCACCCCCTAAAAATGGTGGTTACCAGAAACTAGGGAGAAGAGGATGTGGAATCATTGTTTAGTGGGGCACTAAATGACTCCACATCCTCCTCTCCTTAGTTTCTGGTAAACACCATTTTACTTTCCATCTCTGTGAATTTGACTACTTCTAGGTACCCACTTAAGTGGAATGCAGCATGTGTCCTTTTGTGAATGACTTCTTTCATGGAATATAAGGTCTCTGAGGTTCATTCATATTGCAACATGTGTGAGGACTTGCTTTCTTTTTAAGGCTGAATAATATTCCGCATTATGTATGTTTCAAATTATGTATATTTCACATCTTGTGTATCCATTCATCCATCCATGGATGCTTGAGGTCTTCCACCTCTTGGCTATCATGAATAATGCACCTATAAACGTGGTGCTCAAGTATCTGCTTGTGACTGCGATTTCCTTTCAGAAATTCTTATCACAAATACATTTCACAAATTCTCTCTCTTTCTCCACTCTCTTTCCATGGGGTGAGGGGTTTTAGTGTGCTGAAATTAGTTCTAGATGCTTGAAATATTTTCTCTTGCATTTCAAAGCCTCTTGAAGTAACTCAATACCTTGTTACACAATTGAAAATATGCAAACTGCTGCTACTCACTTGTGGAAGTTCTTTAAGTATGAGTCATAGCCCTACCCTCAAAGGGGAAGGAAAATGGACATGCATTCAGAGACTACCAAGTGCTGGGCACTGGAAAGGATATTACATATTTTATCTCATTAAATTTGTGTAATGACCTTGCCAAAGGAGGACTCTTTCTTTTCTTTTATAGATGAGGAAACTCAGCTTCAAAAACCAGTAGTGTGTGTGATCTCATAACCAGAAAATGGAATCCAAACACAGCTTTCTGAGTCTGCTGAGGAATTCTATTATCTTTTCCTTCTGCTCCAGTTTCATATCTAACTGGAAAGACAAAACTGTGAATAGTACATCACAGAGTACTAACCATAAATCTCTGAAGAGGGATTACTAGTGTATACGACACCGGTTGGAGGGTAATTTATGTTGAAGATTGAACTTGATTGAAATCCTGAAGAATGAGTGACATTTAGATAAGGAAGATAGAAGAAAGAACTTTCTTGGGGTGAGAACTAATTAGGATTAAAATTGGGAGAAGGAAGTGAGTATGGACTGCGAGAGGGACAGAGACTAGACCTACTTACTTAATTAGAGGGTATTGTTGGAGGGCATTAAATAATCGGTTTGGATTAGAAGGTCCTGTTTATATTAGAACAAAACTGCAAGTTCAAGCTTTTTGAAAGCAGCATGGCATAAAACAGTACCCAGGGGGTCAGACTTGGACTTGATTCTCTGCTGTGTCCTAAAGTGAAATCTTGAACAAGTCATTTAAACACGTTAATCCTTTGTTTCGTCACCCATAAATAGTAATGATGACACTCACTCCACACAGCTATTGCAGGAATTCATGATAATGTATGAACAAACTGTTTGTCCCCAGCTAGGAACCTAAGTGCTCAATCACGTAAGTGGTTGGTTGTTTCTGTTGTCACCATCCTCACCCTGAGGAACACGCGAGCCAAAGAGGAAGCATGGCAGTTCCTGAACACAGGAGTGGCTGACCCAGGATGCAATTCAAGCGAGGCCTGTGGACAACAGAATGCAGTCTGAATTGCAGAGGGTGACAGTGGAGGCAAAGGGGACAGTAAGGTCTTTAAGGTTACTAGGAAGTGAAACTGTTCAGAGGGGCAAGAGCAGGGGGGAGGAGAGGAATGCAGAGGGAAGGGATGGGAGCGCCGGCCAGAACTTGGAAGTAAAGTATTAAGGAGAGGAAAACTCTCCAAATGACTCCCAATTTTCTAGTAAGAATGAGGAGGAAGAAGATGGTATCCACTGGGGTCAGGGACTAAAAATTAGGGAGGAGAACTGCTTGCCTGTGGAGTGGAGACATCTCAGGGAGGCTGTTTTTAATCAGTTGGGGTATTTTGAATTTGAAATGATAAAGCATTAAAAAGAAGTAAGCATTATATTTCCATACATGGGATGAGTTGGAACTGATATCAAAGAAAATGGGACAAATTCAGAGTGTCTCAGAGATAGATCATGAGAGGACAGGACCAACCATCTTGAGATTGTTGACCTTTATCCCCAAATCAGCACCCACCCCCGCCCAGTTCCTGAAAAGTTACAACACCCTTAAAGGCATCCTGCTCAGGCGCCGGTAAGTTGGTTCGCAATTTGGGCCAAACAGTCAGGAAACCAGATATTGGGCCCACTTCAGCCAAACCTATCAGCCTAAAGGCCAACTGACCTCACGCTGATCACACTCACCTTCACCCAATCCTAGAATGACAAGACTGCTGTCCCCCTGCGTGCACTTTCCCTTACCCAATCCTGCAACGCCAAGGCATGCATTCCCCTGCTTGTGATTGAAACCCATAAAAATCCCTGTTCTCCTAGACTCGGGGCTGCACCTCCCTACCCGCTGCATGGGGAAGATGTGCAGTCCCTGCTTGAGGTGGTAATAAAGACCCCTTTTGTGATTGCATCAGAATCGGGCTCCTGGTGGTCTCTGGTGGTCTCGTGAGCTTGGGCATTACAATCACAGTAGATTTGATTTGAATGAGCTGACAACAGTACTCTTCAGATTTAAAAAAAAAATTCATTATCTGAAGCTAGTGGCAGAAAAACAGGGCAGGAGGAAGCCACAGAGACCTGGGTACCACAAGATCCTGCCTGGCTATCCTTCATTTACCTAGCCCACAGAATTGCCCCATACCATGAAGTGCCAGGTGGCCTGAGCTTATAGCTGAGGGAGGGAAGGCAGGGTTATGCAAAGTCTCCTAGCTGGGGAACTTTGATTTTTTGTCCACATAGTCCCCATGTGTCAGTTAATACATCAGCACTGATTCTCATGCTAGCATGCTGGCATTCAAGGAATACTCCACTGGAAATTCCTCAGAACACTTCTTGGTTGCTAGGATACTCTTCAGGCCTACTTTGGTACATATTTCTTGAAAATGTTCTTGTGGGTCCTCCAATACTTCAACTATGATCATTATTTTTAAAATTTAAAATGTAATTCATTTGGCTTAGCAGTGGTCACATGGTTTTATCTTGTTAGCTTTTTTTTTGGAACAAACACTATTGCAGCAAAAATTACCTGACACAGGGTTTTTTTGAAGTGAAAATTTTCTTTTGATTTTGAATCATGTCTGATTATTTCTACATAAGTCACAGTGTAGATCATTTCTCTAAGGAACTAGAACACCAGAATGAGGTCCATTTATTATTTGAATGAAATGACATGCATCACTGGTTGAATCCTTAATGTGGGTTCCATCTTATTACTAGTCTGAGTTCAAGCAGGTAGTAAATGAAAGTTTTTAAAGTTTTCTACAAACAAAGCAATGTCTCTAAAAGTGCCTTCCAGGTAGAAAGGATGGGTGGAAGGGGGAGGTTTTTTCCTTGCTTTTCTTTCAGGGCTACAGAGATGCCCAGTGCAAGTTTTACTGTGTGCAAACTCAAATCTTAAATGTTCACATCACTGATTTTCTGTTTGACACATGTTGCATTTTCATGAGCTGGTAGTCCAGGTGAAATGGAATACCAAATTTGGGGAAGAATGTTTCAATTTTTATTTATAGAATTTAAATAATCAAATTTAAGATTTATTGATGATGCCCCTCGTATATGCTCCCATTTGACCTAACAGTCTCCAGCACAGAAACAGTAAGTGCTTATTAGCTCTTTTTTCATTAAACTGTCAGTTCTACAAAGTAGGGATCACATCTGCCTTGTTCGCCATTGGATCTGCAGTATAGCTGCTACATCAAATTGTAACGTGCATATATATATATGTACATACATTTGTATGTACATTTGAATACCTAAATCAATAAATGAGGACAAGAAACTGATTCATTTGACAAGTTACAAGGAATGTTCGGATATATTTTTGATTATATCAATATAATCTTTTACATGACCAATTAGATTAATACAAACTTAGAAGTTAAAGGTCTTTTAAGTCATTGGGTGCAGTGGTTTTCAATTTAGATGCACACTGGAATCACCTGGGTGCTATGCAAACTACTGACACCTGGCTCCCACCCCTAGAAATCCTGATACAATTGGTCTGGGATGTGACCCCAACAGTGGGAATCTTAAAATTTCTCCAGGTAATTATAATAACAGCCAAAGTTGACATGCACTGATATATTACAACCTTTTCCTTTCTCAGATAAGGAGGTTGAGGCCCACTGATGTTAAGCAACTTGTCATAAAAGCTAGTTAGCAGCAAACAACAAAACCCAGGTGTGCTGGTTCTCGGACCAGTGTTGTTTCTTGATTTTGACTCATTCACAAACCACTGTGTGTTGTTTTGAGCATGTATTTATCATGTACAACATTTTGTTCTAAAATATGTGTACCTTGTGGAATGGCTAAATTGAGCTAATTAACTTATATACATTACCTCATATTTTTTTTGTGCTGAGATGACTAAAAAGCTACTCTCTTAGCATTTTTAAAGCATATGATACATTGTTATTACCTATAGTCACCATGTTGTACAATGTTTCTTGAACTTACTCCTCCTGTCTGAAATTTTGCAACATATGACCACTGATGTGCAGTAGATCTTGACCACTATTTACCAAAGTCCTCCTCCCCAGTCCCTAGTAACTACCATTCTATTTCTATGAATTTGACTTTTTAAAATTCTGCATGTAAGTGAGATCATATGTATTTATTTTTCTGGGCCTGGCTTATTTCATTTAACATATGTCCTCCTGGTTCATTTATGTTGTCACAAATGACAAGATGCCTTTCTTTTTTTAAGACTAAATACTATTCCATTGTGTATATATACTGTATTTTCTTAATCCACTCATCCATTGGTGGGACACTTAAGTTGATTCCATATCTTAGCTTGTGTGAATCATGCTACATTGAATATGGGGTGAACATTTCTTTGACATATTGATTTCTTTTGCTTTGAGAATGTACTCAGTAATGGAATGGCTGGATCATATGTTCTTAGTTTTTTGAGAACTACTATATTATTTTCCATAATGGCTGCATGTATTTATATTACCACCAACAGTGTGCAAGTGTTCCTTTTTCCCTACATCCTCACCCACACTTTTTCTTTTTTCATAAAAGGCATTCTAAGAGGTAGAATTCTAGGTGAGATCTCCTTGTGGTTTTAATTTGCATTTCTCTGATGACTGATGATGTTGAGCATTTTTTCATATACCTATTGATCATCTCTTCTTTAGAGAAATGTCTATTCAGATCCTTTGCCTATTTTGCCTATTGACTAGTTTTGAGTTCTTTATATATTTTGGATATTAACCACTTATTAGATAATATTTGATATAATAAGTACAAATATTTTGCAAATATTTGCAAATATTTTCTCCCATTCCATAGGTCATCTCTTGACTCTGTTGTTTCCTTGGCTGTGCATAATCTTTTTAGATTACTGTAATCTATAATTTGTCTATTTTTGCTTTTTGTTACCTGTGTTTTTTCATTCATACCCCCCAAAATCATTGTCCAGACAAATATAATGGAGTTTTCTCCTATTTTCTTCTAGTAGTCTTACAGTTTCAGGTCTGAAATGTCTTTAATTCATTTTGAGTTGATTTTTGTATATGATGTGACTTAAGGGTCTAATTTCATTCTTCAGCATGTGGATATCCAGTTGTTCCAACACCATTTAGTGAAGAGACTATACTTTTCCCATTGTATGTTCTTGGCAATTTTGATAAAAATCAGTTGTGAAAGCACGGATCTATTTCTGGCATCTCTATTGTGTTCTATTAGTCAATGTGTTTGTTTTAGGTCAGTACCATGCTGTTTTGATTACTATAGCTTTGCAGTAGATTTTGAAGTAAGGTAGTGCAATGTCTTCAGCTTTATTCTTCTTGCTCAAGATAGTTTTGGTTATCTGGGGGTTGTCTATGTTACATAGGAATTTAGGATTATTTTTTCTATTCCTGTAAAAAATGTCATATTTTTAAATAGAGATTGCACTGAATCTGTAGATTGCTTTGGATAGTATAGACGTTTTAGCAATACTAATTATTCTAATCTATGAACACAGGATATATTTCTCTATGAGTTTCTTCAATTTCTTTCATTAGTATTGTATTGTTTTCATTGGAGAAATAGTTCAAGTCCTTTGGATAAATTTGTTCATAGGATTTGTTTGGTTTTTTTTACTATTAAAAATGAGATTGTTTTCTTGATTTATATTTCAAATAGTTTGTTGTGACTTATATAAATGAACTAATTTTTTGCCTGTTGATTTTATATTCTGCAACTTTACTGAATTAATTTATTAGTTCTAGCAGTTTTTTTTGGTGGAGACTTTAGGATTTTCTACATATAAGATCATGTATCTGCAAACAGGTATAATTCACCTTCTGTTCCAATTTGGATGCTTTCTATTTTTTCTCTTGCCTAAATTGCTGTGGCTAGGAATTCCAGTGCTGAATAGAAGTGGCAAGAGTAGATATCCTTTTCTTGCTCATAATGTTAGACAAAGTTTTCAACATTGCGCCATTAAATATGATGTTAGCTGTGAGTTTTTCATAAATGGACTTTAATATGTTGAGGTATTTTCCTTCTATACCTACTTCGTTGAGAGTTTTGATCATGAAAGGATGTTAAATTTTGTCAAATGCTTTTTTTGTATCTAGTGAGATGATCATGTGCTTTTTTGTCCTTCATTTTATTAAGGTGGCATACCAAATTTATAGATTGGTATCTGTTGAACCTTTCTTGCAACCCAGGGATAAATCCTAATTGACCCTGGTGAATGATCCTTTTAATGTACAGTATAACTGGGTTGACTAGTGCTTTCTTGAAGATGTTTGCATCTATGTTCATCAGTGATACTGGCCTTTAACTTTATTTTCTTGTAGTGCCTTTGCTTGGCTTTGGGCTTGGGGAAATGTTGGCCTAGTAAAATACTTAGAAGTATCCCTTTTTCCAGTTTTTTTTTTGCAAGAGTTTGAGAATTGGTTTTAATTCTTTTTAAACTAAGAGTTAGTTTTTTTTTTTTGAAAAGATAAAATCAACAAACCTTCAGCTAGACTAATTACAAAAGTAGGAGAAAAGACTCAAAGTCAGAAATGTAAGAAGAGACATTACAACTTATACTAGAGATACAAAGGATGACAAGAGATTACTTTAAACAATTATACACTAAAAATTGGATAGCCTAGAAGAAACAGATAAATTCATGGTCACATACGACTGGCCAAGACTAAATCTCTCTCTCTCTCTCTCTCTCTCACACACACACACACACAAATAGAAAATCTGAACAGAATAGTAATGAATAGGAATTTAATCAGTAATATGAAGTTTCCTTTAAAAAAACTACTTACTCTAACCATTTAACATTTTCCTTCAAATGGAATCCCTTTTTAGCGTTAAACATATTTATTTTTAAAGAAAATCTTATTTTGTTAACTAGTAAATTTCACTTGTTGGGATTAAAACTAAAAAATAAGAAAAATAAAATATTATAGAGTTCCAGTTCTCTATTGAAGACTCTTTTTTTTTTGGTACCAGGGATTGAAGTCAGGGGTACTCGTTCACTGAACCACATCCCCAGCCCTCGTTTGTGTTTTTTTATTTTGATCCGGGGTCTCACTGAGTTGCTTAGTGCCTCACCATTGCTGAGGCTGCCTTTGATATTGTGATTCTCTTGTCTCAGCCTCCCAAAGTGCTAGGATTTACAGGTGTGAGCCACCATGCCCAGCTGTTGAAGACTCTTGACCTGAAATTTGTTCTTTCATTCAACAGAAAAACAAGCAATAGGAATACTTTGTAACTATCATTGAGATGGATTTTCTCTTTGATGAAAGAATTGAAAGAGTAGGGCGTGGTAACTCATGCAACTGGGGAGGCTGAGGCAGGAGAATCCCAAGATTGAGGTCAGCCTCAGCAACTTAGCGAGGACCTAAGCAACTTAGTTGAGACTCTGTCTTTGTCTCAAAACAAAATATAAAAAGTGCTAGGGATGTAGATCAGTGTTAAAGCACTCCTGGGTTCAATTCCCAGTACCACTAAAAAAACTTTTAAAAAAGGATTGAAAGAGAACTGAAACTGAGTGACTTTTTCACTATGCATGAGTCATAAAATAAATTCTGGAGGAACTAGTTTTTTTAAATTAATTAATCAATTCTGTGTTCATATAGCAACTGAAATTACCTCAGTTGCCAGGGTGGTCCACATCATATATTCTACATAATGCTAGGTTGCACACATAAATGCAGGCACACGTTTCACTTTGCAATGACCATCAAATCAGGATGATTAAAGATTAAAATATGTGAAGGACAAAATTTTGGCATAAAAAAGACCAGAATATAATGAGGAAGAAAAGAAAAAAGACAACATTCTTTGTTGTTACTGCAAAAAAGGAAAAGTCCAGCAAGAACTTCTTTTATTGAACTTAAAACTCTTCCAAATTATTAAGCAATCAGTTCTGATGCCAATTACAAACTGATATAAGTGCTCTCTTCAGTCAGAAAAAGTAAAAACACTGGGTGGAATGAAAAAAAAAGGGAATGGATGATTCTACTCTAATTCTCAACTATGTCAAATTTGATTAGACTACACTTTCTAAAGTAATTTTTTACTTATCAGACACACTGCAATGGTATGAACCAGTGAGTGGCATAGGACAAATTATAAAAGGCATGACTGATGTTTCCTCAAGCATTATTCCACAGTGAGAAAAGAATTACTGGAATGATCCTTATACTTACAGTAAAATGCAGATTTATTGGAACTAAGTTCATTTTTTTTTAAGGCTGAAAACGTCTTTGTCTATTTTATGCTGCTTAAGAGTTGTCTAATCAACATTGGCCGACTGCTCTGTCCTTCCTGCAAAATAACATCGGCTGAGCTCTTTGGTTCTATTAGGGAGCAAGTTATAATACAGCCACTTTCCTTTCAAAGCATTGGCTAGGAAATCTCCCCTGCCAGGAACTGAGAGGCTTTAATTTTGTGAATCATCAAAGCTTTTTTCTATACATGTGGCAGAATAACCTTTTCTTTTCAGAAGATCTAATCCAATAGCCTCTCAGACCTCAGATGTCACTAAATGGCATATGTGTGGTGTGCAAGAAGAACAAAGGAGAAAACCATTCAAAGCTGAACTACATATTACATAATACCCTGTTAGAAAATCCACGACCCATAAAACGCTTACCTACTTTGTGGAGTTTAAATAAAGCAGAGTGGTGTTCGTTTTTAAAGAACTGCTTTACAGTTATCTTCCTGTCAAAATTCCAATTATTCTATGACTCAGTGGGTATGTCTAGCTTTTTAAAAAATCTTTTTTGTGGGGTAATAATGTGAAGAAGTTTTTATAAGAAGTTTGTAAGGAAAAGTTTATATAACAATGTGGAGCTGTATCAAATACATACACATTTTATTTCATATTTGAAATGTTTTAAAAATGATATTTTAAGAATTGAGTTTTACCTATAATGGGAAAGAACGTTTTCTCTGGTACATCTGAAAACACAGTAATTCACTCCTGCCTAGGAATTCACTGATAACTGTGGCAGTGATGGGAATAATGGGTATTCACCTTTCTCAAGCTTTTAGATTAAGGCTTTCAGATAAGAGGAATCAGGCTGAAAATTAAATATATGTATACATATATATGTATACACACATACATATGCCATATGTATATCTAAGGGTTTTATTTTTCCTAATTTTTACAAAATCTGTGCATAGGTACTTTTTATTTCATCTGTAGCAAAGACTGACTAGCTGCTTACAGTATCCACCTCCACCTTCTTCTGGGCACACAGGTAGAGTATATTGTCCAGCCCCTTTGCAGATCACTGTGGTCCATTACTTGTTCTGGCCAATGGAATGTGTGCATAAGTGATGTGCTCATCTTCAGCCTGGCCCAGAGAAACTTCTGTGTGGTGTTCTCTCTCATCCCAGTCTACCTGCTGGGTAGCAAAGAATCCAAGCAAGGGCACAGAGCTTTGTAAAAGGTGCCCAGGTTACAAAATAAACAGCCACATGCCAATCATATGCATCTATGACCTTGAACTTTGAGGAAGTAAGAAATTTTCATTGTGTCATATCAGAGATATTAGGTTTCTGGGTATTTGTTTTGTAACAGTAGCTCTTAATGTATCACCCATTGTTCTATCTTTTTTAGCCTCTCTCTTGCTACCTCTCTTTCTTGTTCCTGTATGTTTCTCTTATGATTAGGTGTTCTGATTTAGTAACCAAATCAACCTGCACTCCGTGGATTTGGGATTACAACCTCCACAGTGTTGAAATAATAAGCAGACTCTATTAATTAGGAGAAAAAGATTAACCAATTAAATGTTTAAAAAACTTACAAGTTAAATATTTAGGATAATTTTTATTAAACAACTGTTTGAGTAGGTGGGCAACATTTATCTAGTTTAGACACCAGAGCAGAGTCTTATGGGAATTGGGACAAACATGGTTATCTCAGCACTAATGACTGAGAAGATGTGTACATGATAACCCTCTCTGATAAGGAGGAAAAGCAATGTGCATTAACTTGAAAAGTCAATATTAGCATAAGCACTCAGCCAGCTCTTTATCTGAATGGCCCTGTGGCTTCTGGTGGGCACGCGTGGACCTTGTAGGACAGTGTCAAGCAATGGGAGCAGGCCAGGGAAAGTATCTTATAAAAAAATGTATGCTTGTAACTGGGCAAATCTTCCAAAAGGATTAGCTTTTTTTTGGTACTGGAGATTGAACTCAGGGGCACTTGACCACTGAGCCACATCCCCAGCCCTATTTTGTGTTTTATGTAGAGACAGGGTCTCACTGAGTTGCTTAGTGCCTCGCCATTGCTGAGGCTGGTTTTGAACTCGCGATTCTCCTGTCTCAGCTTCCCTAAGTGCTGGGATTACAGGCTTGCGCCGCTGCGCCCGGCTCCAAAAGAATTAGTTTTAAAATAGATTTTTAAAAAATCTTTCACACTAAATTCCAACCATTTTGTGTAAGTTGCTTTCTTTCAGACTCTGTTTGGCAATCAGCCTTCTCTCTTCTTCACTTTTTGCTCCATGTTAGTGGTTTTCAGACTGGGCTCAGTGAAACCCAAGTCAGAGGCCAGCTCAAGAGGTGGGCTCCAGACAACTCATTCTGGATTTAACCAGCAAAGTTTCATTTTGGTCTGTTCTTCAAATTGAAGTTTGGCATACACATTTATATTTGTGTGGGGATGGGGCAGATCCTTTGGCTTTAAAGGTTATAAAGCACTGCTTTATGTTTTACCTGGACATCACATCTACTCTGAGTTTTAGTCTCACAAACACCCATGGATGTCTAAATCTGAATCTACAGCATGCTACTTTTCTGAGCCCCCACTTACAGTCCCACTCACACTCCACCTCTACTTGCTGGATGTCTCATAGACTCCTCCTCGCAATATTCCTGAAATAAAACACATTATCCTGCCTACTCTTCCTCCTTAATCAATGACATCACCATCCACCGATTACTCAATGTGAAACTTTGAATCATCCTGATCCTCTTTTTTTAAACTCCCCATAACCACTTAGTCATTTGGTCCTGATCATGAAATGTCCCAATTATCCCTTAAGTATGTCCTTCCTCTCCATCCTCACTACTACCATCATGTCAGCATTCTTCATCTAGACAATGAACAGAATCTCCAAATGGCTTTCATTATCACTCTGCCCAATAGCTGCCTCGACTTTTTCTAAAATATGATAAAATCCTAATAGTTAACATTTTGTTTTAGTTTTATAGTTAACAAATTGCTTTCATGTATATCCTGCATTTAAAACCTATATTACAGTAAGAAGACACTGTTATTATTCTTAATTTACAACAGGAAACTGAGGACTAATTAGCTTGACCAAAACGTCTCATAGGTGACAGATATGAGATTTGAACCCAAATCAAACACTCTCAAGTTTGTACTAATGACATTAAGCATACTACCAAACATATATCACACTGCCTGCAAGAGAAAGACCAGAATTTATAGTCTGAAAGACATTTTATAATGATGTCCCTGGAGCTTATTTACTAGTTCATAGAACAGCTCTGGATTTGGAACTCATATTATTGTATGAAATGCTGGATGTTACGTAAGCTCTCTAAACCTCACTGGCTTAACCTGTGAAAGTTTATCCCCCAAAGCTGTTGTGGGGCTTAAACAAGATTGGGCATGTGAAGCCCTTTACATTTGACTTGTCCCAAAGAAAGTGCTCAATGATTGTTGGTTGTTGGCACAATTTATAAGCCTCATCCCACACTATATCCTTTCCATCTTCCATCTTGCAAGCAGGCAGGACCACACTCTGTTACCTCCAATATGAAACCTCAAAATTCCCAGGTGATGACTTCTCACCATGGCCACTTAATACATGCCTGTATAGATAGATATTTGGTCACATAGAGCCCTTAAGGTCAGTAGTGGAATTCTCCTAAGGAAGAGCTCTGCAAAAATGTCCCCACCCACAACAGAATGATTTTCCTGCAAACTCTCCCTGGACCCCTGCCTTAGGTTTCTCATTCCCTTTTCCTGCCTCTCCCTCCAATCTTGTCACTGTTTTCACATTTGTCCTCAAGGGTTGCCCTTGATTCATCTTGCCAGTTTGGCTGTCCAACTTCAGCATGGTGACAACCACCTGATCTCAGCTCCAGGCCAGTCCCTTGTCCCTGGATAAGACTTTGGCATCTTGTCCATGATCTCTCTGGCATCTGACCCCAGTCTGTCCTGTTTGTAGCTTCCCTGGAACTGACATTTCCTAGGGACTGACCGACACTGTCTAATATGATGATCATAGCTCTCGTCATACTGTTTTGTCTTATTTCTTAGGTAGTCTCACCATTAGACTGAACTAATCCAAGGAAGACCTGTCTTTGATCTTGGTAGCTCCTCCATAGCACTAGGTTTAGAATAAATCCCTAATGAGTTTTCCTGTTGATTGAATACATTGTTTTTTCCCAAGCTAGTGGCAGTTGGGGGCTCCCACTGTGTAAATTCTTAATACCGTGTAGAGGTATCTGATAGTTCATGCAAACTTCTCAAACTTCTGTTATATAACCAGATTCAGATCTACAGGAAGTACACATAAATATGGTCATATGTGGATTTAAAATTTTTTTTACCAGAGTGTAACAACATCTCACCTATAAAAGTTTCCATTTTTACATTATATGCCAAGTAATCTTTATTTAACTTCATTGTACACATTTTTCAAGGTGAACTCTTCACTTTTTTACAAAGCAATCTGTTAAATGGGTTTAGCCTTAGTGTGTACTCTTCAGGAAGAAACCATTTTCTATTGATTGATGGGTGGATTGATTAATTGACTGAGATATGGGGTCTTGCTATGCTGTCCAGACTGGCTTAAATTCCTGGCCTGAAGTAATTCTACTGAATCAAGTGATCAGCCTCCCAAGTAGCTGGTACTAGAGGTGTATATCACTGCACTCAGCTTAGAAACCATTTTTTAAAATAATAACACCTTCATAGCCAATTTCTGAAGAATATTCAGTCACATGGGGTTATGTTTTTGCTGTGGTGTTTTAGAAAGCAAGCTACCAAACAACACACGTAGCATATTATCCCACTATGGGAAAAAGAAGAAATTTATGTATTTAATACAATGCAAAGAAAAATGTCTTAGGGAAATATGCTAAACCAAAATGTAATCAATCCATGGTTATCTCTGATGATGGAATTATATGTAGTTTTTTTCTTTACTTTATACTTTTCTGTATTTTAAAAAATTTCTACAATAAATATATACTATTTTTAATTATAAAAAAAGGTTTAAATGCATAAGAACTGTGCCTTACAGACAGAGAGCAGTATCCTAAGGGCAAAAAAGTTACCAAGTGTCCTAATTATATGAGTTATAGGCAACTCTTTAATGAGGGAAAAACAGCACTGAGATCTGGATGGGATTTCAGAACCCGTGAGACTTTCCTTGAGTTTTTCGATAATAATTTGAATTGTAATCTGAAGAGCACTATGGGAAATCTCATCTTTTGACAATACAACCGAAATTTCCTTATTGGCCGGTAAGTTTTATCAGTATAATATAAATGCACATATTTTTACATGTCTAATCACATCATTTGCCTATGGTTTAACCACCCCGCACCCCATCATGTTTATAAGAATTCTGAGCCACACTGGTTGCACTTGACAAACAAGATGAACAACCTAAATTATATAATCTCTCCACTAAGCTATTATCAGACCAGCTGCATCCTGAGGGAACTTCAGTCCCAGCTTTCTACTGAGAGGCTGACTAGTAAGCTCTGACCTACCACAAAACTGCTTCAGGTCTCAGGTTTCTGAACCACAAATGAGGGAGGTGAGCTACTATTGATCAGGTCTACTAAATTCAATGTTTTGGGATATTGTTCCCCCATGGTAAAGTTGAAAACATTCTGTCTTTGAATACTAATAATTTTTATACTACAAGCTTTACAGAAAAGGAGCACTCTATTAAGAGGAATGTTTGGAACTGCTTTCACATTCTGAAAGTGAAAGAGATGCAGCTATTCTTCTGTTTGGGGCATACTCAGACAGGGCTTTTAATGATACAAGGTAAGCTCCACTAGGCATATTCTGAAAGGAGATTTTGCAGAAAATTAGATTGTTCTGAAGTTAAAGTAGGAGTTTCTTGATAAATGGAGGGGTGGCTATATCAGTGAAAGTAGCATTAGCTCTTTCCTACAATCTAGACCCAACCCAAAACATAGGTAACATACAATTTAAGTAAAAAGCAGCATGCTTCTAAGCAAAGAAGACTTTGAGATAAGTCCTTTAGCCTTAACTTCTAAGCGGACTGTTCTCCTTACTCTTTGCTTTGCTGTTGTGGCAAGGACCACATGTGTGAGCACATGAACACACACAAACAAGCACATACAAGCAGCCATGTGCACCCTATCAGGAATCCTCAGAAATAATAAGAGGCAGAATTTCTCATAACATATGGGTTTAAAGCTGGAACAGGACCATCTTATCCAGGTGTTATGGGACAGGGTGTTCTTAGAGGTTGAGATATCGGTAAATGGCTTTTATTGAAATATATGGTTCTTGACAGAACGACAACATTTCTATTATGTTAGCGAAATTTAAACCTTGGCCAGCTGAATTGTTCTTTAAAATAGAGTGGAAATTTCCATTGTATAGAAATCATTTCTTCCATTGTTGGCAAAATTTTCAATGAGTTCTGTTTCTATTTTAACCTCTTTTTCAGCTAAGCTAAATTCACACCTTGAACTTACATGTGCTTGTTAACTTGGCCTTCAGCTGCAAGGACTTCTGTCTTTTCTGAAATATTTTTACTTAAGAGAGCCCAAAGAAATGCCTGGTCCTTTTGCACAGGATATCTCCCTTTACCTGTCATGGGAATTTTTTCATTTAAATGTTTTAGTATTAGATCCTTCATATACTCTCCCACTTAGGCTGTGTGAAAATGGAAACACTGACCTTGTGACTGTAACATAAGTAAATATACCAGATGTGGTTTGGGTCCCGTCCCAGGGATCTAATTTTCTTCCATGACCTTCTCAAGCTGAAGAAAGGTCTGGACCCTCTGTACTCTTTCTACACTGTCATTTCTAAAATCAAAGTTTAAAGAATGACTTTAAACAAATGCCTCTTGGGTATGATTATAACAAGATGGGGGAATTTGAATTTCTGTTAGTCATTGGTCTAAGGATTCTTCTTGGGAGAGCTAGCCTTTTAGGAAAAGCCATTTCTACCTGGGGTAAACCTGAGCTACAGAGGCTGGTTTTGGTTTGTTATACCACAGGAGCTCCTGGGTGTATCTGGGAGGGAGGAGGAGAAAGAGATGTTGGGTGGGTGCCATTGGGGCCCCTTGAGTATGCAGAAAGCTTAAAAATGAATCACAGATTTTTTTCCTGGAAACTGCAGAGGAGACAACCAGCTGTAGCCCATGTAAGCAGAAACCTCTGACTGCATTCGAAGAATACAGCCATGCTCAGAGGGAGGCAGTATAATAGACCTAGTGATCAGAAGTTGAGGCACTAAAGCAAGCTGAGTATTCAGGAAGTGAAGTGGTTGGTTACTGGAAGATACACAGACATAGAAATGACAAAGGAACTCCCATGATTGTGAAGGAAGACTTGGTTGAGACAGTTTCAAGAAGGCAATTTACACTGTTTAGCAGGAACTCAAGGAGACAAATCCTTATAGGAAGAAAAAAAATATGACTATTGTCTGTTCTTAAATGAAGTACAGGCACTTCTGTAAACTGCATCTTGAAGTATACTGCTACAAAATAGAACCTGTACTTCTCCTAGGAAAATTATATAACAGAGTTTCATCCTGACCAAGAATTCAGCATCAGAGAAACCATAAACACAACCAATTATATATCATAGAAGCAAAGCAAATGACCAACTTACACAATCACCTAAAACTGTAAAATTATTCTTAACTTTTATAAACAGGCATAAATTTAATATATGCATAATGTTGTAAGAGACTCCAATATGCTATAAAGCAACCAGCTATGAAAATACTATAACATAAACTTAACATGAAATGTTAGATATGATAAAATGAATTAGACAATATTTTTTTACTTTCTTAGCACTTATAGTTTTATAGAACAATAAGCGTAACTATTACAAGGGCTATTCAATATAGTTCAAGCTTAATACTGTCTTTTCTCTTTCTGAATGTTTTTAAATTAAGCAGTGCTACTCAAAGTTGATCAATCAAAAGTCCTTTAAGGAACATAGTAGTTACTATGCTTATTAGTCTTATTACCACGGAGAGTGACAATGATGAGCTGTTTTCTAAAAACACTAAATGGCATGTTATTAAATCAACGTTCAGATACTAACAGGTCTCTGACATAAAGGGCCTACTGAGCTGTTAGAGATGATACCCAAAAGTGAAAGGATTGGTCCTTTCATCAGAGATTCCCTAAGCCAACCAGCAGCATGGCCAGAGAGCAGGTGAGAAAATGTCCATGGACCTAAGGGGCCAGGATGTTTTATAATAAAATTTTGGGGAAAAGAAACAAAAATCATTTACATTGAACTTCCATTGGCTACAGATATTGAGAAGTGGGCAAAGTCCTGGGATAGGAAGTCAGTCCATAAAGGGAAGGTTTTGCAACTTCTTGGATTGTTGGTTTCAAAGCAGAATGCAATGTGACCTTGATGGGTAATCTTCAGCACACAGGAAAGGAATGTGGGGCAGTTTATTTTTTTTCTTTTTTGATTTAGCTTGAAAGCTGTGAGTTAAAATGAACTTCTCTTATCTCTTTCCTCCCTCCATTCTGTGGCCTGTAACTAAGTTTAGGACATCTCAGAGATATTTTCTTATCAATATTTAGAAGAAAAAAAAGCAGAGAGAGAAGGTCAAGGGGGGATTCTCCATTGTCATTGAATACTGGTTGGGTTCCTGATGGTTGTATTTTCTCTTAACCCATTCTGTGGGTTAAGAGAAAATTAGTTCACGGTAGGGTGTGCCTGATGTGGGACAACTGCATAGCAGTTTTTAGTGATATTTTATTAGTCAAGGTTGCATTAGGCTACATGTAATAGATACCTGTCTACTTATGGCTCCCAGTAATAAGAAGTAGAAGCAGCCAGGGCCAGCATAGCTGCTTCAGAGTCATCAAGGACACTGTTTCCCAACCTTCCTGCTCTGTGTCGGCCTCCTTCTGCATCTCAAGGCTTCATAAACACATTATAGGCAAGAAGACAGGGGGAGGGCAAAAAGTACACACCAGCTAAGTTTGCCCCTTTTTATGAGGATATCAAATATTTTCAGAAGCTCCATTTAACAGATTTCTGCTTATCTCTCGATGGCCACTATGAAACATGGTCCTCTAGCCACGTGAAAATTTGAGTACATTTCATCCCAAAGGCAGCCAAATTAAAAAAAAAAAAAAAAAAAAAAAAAAAAAAAAAAAAAAAAAAAAGGCTAACATATTTCATAAGTATCTGGCAACATTCTACATAGTGATTTATTTTTGTCTGGTAATTCAGGGCTTTGCAGTGGTATACTTTATATTTTACATCATGTTCAAATGGCCAAAATTTTTTCATGTACATTGCCTAATGTGTAAGCCTGCCCTGCCCACCACACTCTCATGATTGTTATTATCTTTTAAAGTATGTATGAAACTAAGTTTTAGGTTAAATGACTTGTAAAAGGACAAATGGGCTCAAATGGACATGAATTATCTTCATCTAGCATTTTACATGTATAAGATTATCCATCATGGATCATAGAAGTAGAGGAAGTCTTAGAGGTTATTGGGACCACCCATGATGGAATAAAAGCCCAGAAAGTACAACTGATTAAGCCAAGGTCTAGTTATCAACGGAGAGAGGATAAAGTTCCAGACAGGACTAAGATCCAAACCTTTGAATTCTAGTCCCACTGCTTATTCTGTCTATAAATGTATCCAACCTTTCTTTGGGGAGAAAGAAGAAATCAGAGCTTTCACTTATCTCTATCCATTTCAGAGTGTTTCCTAACCTAATTCTTATTTCAAGGTCTGTCAGGACAATTTCAATAATAGGCTTGTTACTTTATGGACATGGGCATACATATTATGGAACAAATTGTATTTACCCAAATAGGAGAACTATATAAATAGGAGCCTCTTATGAGTCAGTCAGTCTCTGATCCTTGAGTTTGTTCTGTCTGCAAAGGAACTTGCTCTAAGAATTCTTCAGCACTTCAGTTCTCAGGGCTAACCATCCTAGGAGGCCAAAGAGACAACCTCCTCTGATGCTGTGATTTTGTTTGGGAAGGCTTGTGGGCACATCCAAAAGGCTAATTGGTAAAGGATAGTAGAATCCATGTGGTCCCTCCCTTGCCCAAGGGCAGATAACCCTTCTCAGCATCCCAGATGTGTTCCCATAGGCATCTGCAGGAAGACCCATTATAATAATAATAATGGGAGCCATTATTATTTGGGCAGCTCTAAATTATCTGAAAGTTCTTCTCTCCTGAGCTATAATCCCCATTTCATAGCTCCTGCTTATTGATTTTCATTCTGTACTCATGAGCTATATGGATGTTAACTTTCCTTTCCACAGGACAAATATATGAGAAATCCATCATGGTCCTGGTTAATCTTTTCTCTGGTTCCTTCTGTTGTTCTTCACGGGGGTACCTCTGGATTCTTCACTATGATGATCATCTTCCTTCTCCTCCCCCCAAAACTCTAATATATCAAGGTCCTGTAGAATCAGGCACGATTAGAACTAGACACACTACCATGGACAAAGTGTAAACAGCATAAAATAGGACCATCACCTCCTTTACTTTGGATACTCTATTAACGTAGCTTTAAATTACATTAACAATCTCATCTCAAGTGTTGTCCTATGTAAAGCTTGTTGGTCAATTGAAGCTATTACTGTTTTCCTGGAGCGGGTTGTTGGGCCCACTTACTTCCCCCTACGCTTACCTTGGGTATACCATAGAAGCATTCAAGAAGGTCACATTAATTTGTTTTGTGGTTGTCAACGTAATTCAGTCACAATGGCACACTGCATTCATTGTACATGAACTTATTCCAAGTACTGTGTTAACAACTGTTATTTTCTTCAATCCTCACAACCACTTTCTTATGGCAGATGTTATCCAGTTTTATAGATGAGGAACAGGTGCATAAGGTAGAAGGGTTTGCTGAGGTTCACACACAAGGAAATAGAGAGGTGGGGAATTCAGAGCAGGGTCTGTCCTAACTCAAAGCTTTTACTCTTAGCTACAATTCTGTCCTGTCTTTGCCCTAAGTATACAGAAAATGAACAAGAAAACAAAAAGAATTAATTAAATGAGAATTCTTCCTGTGGCTTTATAATAACTAAGGAGAATAGACAGAATTAGAAGGAATAAGATTGGAGTTGTTTTAGTGAGTATCAGACTAAAAAAAATCTCATACATAAAATCTCATTAGAGATTTTGTGGTTTGAGCTGAAATGGCTTAGTAACTTATAGAAATATTTAAAATGACAATTTAGAGCTGGGCGTACTATTCAGTGGAAAGTTTGTACTTAGCATGCACAAAGCCCTGGGTTTGATCCCCTCCTCTAATGTGGTAAAAAAGTCAACTTAATGAATTTCCTGGTAGTTGGCACTGCTTTACTCAGATGACATAAGGTAGCTAAGAAGGGTTCATTGACAGGTACCCAAATATTTATTAAAATGTTGGGAATCAAAGTGCCATGCAAACAACTCACTACAGTGATTTTCAATCAGGGCTGGCTTGAGTTTCAAAGCTCAGTAAGTGACATAAGAAGAAACAAAGCTCTATGATTCATTTTGCAAGTATTTCTAAAAAATGCCCTGGCCTGCCTCCAGCTGTTTTTTCCTGCTGTGTAAGTTCTGTTCCTCAGATCCTCACAACGTGTAGCTGCAAAAGAAATCGGCCAACATGAAAACACAATCAGAATAATAGCTGACCGCAGCAAGGAGCAGACCTGTCCTAAAGAGAATTAGATCATTGCCTTTGGTTTTGTGTTCTGAGCATGGTCTCTCCTCTTTCTAGATAACAATCCCTTGGAACTGTGTAATGATGGCTTTGAGAGAGGCTCCAGAAATGGTGAAGTACAGTGCACTGAATTACATTTAGCTAGATTAAAAAAATAAACAACAAAAACCCAAAACAAAACCCTGAAGAACAAGCCAAAACAAAGTCTTGCTCTGTTGGTCATTTCTGTCAAGTGGTCAATCCATATGCAGATGAGGATGCTTCTACTGCAGGGCCTTTGAACATGATGATTCTTCTATTTGGAAACCTTCAACCCCATTCACATCCTCTGGTCTTGGCTGGTTTCTGCTCATCCACTATACTTCAGAGTATCTCACAGACTTTTCTGGACTATCTAATCTATCACAGGAATGCTGGCTTTATGTTCTTCTTGTACCTGGTAGACAGACTGTATTTCCGGTAGGCAGAAAAATGATGCCCCCTCCCAAAAAGGCTCATATCCTAATCCTAGAGTTGGTGAATATTACCTTACACAGCAAAAAGGACTTTGCAAATGTGATTAAGCTAAGGATCTTGAGATAGGAAAATTATCCTGAATTATCCAGCCAGTCCACTGTAATCACGGAAATCCTTATAAGGGAAAGAGAAAGGCAAGAGTTAGAGATTTGAAGATGTTATGCTACCAACTTTCAGATGGAGGATGGGACAAGAGCCAAGGAATGCAGGCAGCCTCTAGAAGCTGGAAAAGATAAGAAAATGTAGTCTTTCTTGAGCTTCTACAAGAAATGCAGCCTTGCTGACAACTTGATTTTAAGCCAGTAAAACTGATTTTAGACTTCTGATATCCAGCATTCTAAGATAATGTGATGGTGTTTTAAGCCAAAAAATTGTGATAAGTTGTTACAGAAGCATGGGAAACTAACATAGTGCTTACTTGTGTTTATTTGTTCTGTGTTTTTGGTTCAACTATAAGCTCTTTAAGTGTAGAGGCCATGTTTTATTCACCTCTGTATCAGCACCTAGCACTGTAGCTGGCACTAGTCAGCACTGGATATATATCTGTAAATTGTTTATGCCCTGGAGGAGCAAATAATAACTGCATCATGAGATACCACCCTGGAGATCTTCTTTAAAATAGACAATAACCCAACAAAAATATGCATTCCAAATTCAATTATTCTTTCCTTCAAGTATTTCCTGAGAAGGATGTAACTCAGTGATAGAAGACTTGTCTAGCACGTGTTCTGGATTCACAATCCCCAGCATTGCAAAAAAGCAAAAAAAGAAAAAAACAAAACAAAACAAAACCCCCAAACTCCTGAGTGTCTCTATTGTATTCCAGGTGCAATGCCAAGCTGCTACCTAGAAGCTTCCTTTTCGGTTATACGGTTATGGCCAAGTGTCCAAAATGATTGAGCATGAAAATTTTATTTATGTTTGCTATGTCATTTGTAAAAGCAAACAAGCAAAGATTTATAATAAGAAGATCTAAGAAAGCTGTTTGGATGTTTAATAGTTACTAGGACATTGCTTGGATAAGCAGTAGTTCACAACAGTTTTGACCATTACATGTAAATTCCACTGTCTCCCCAAGGAAAAGAAACAGGTACAAATTAGGGGTATCAGACCAGCAGAAACCAGACTCAGTAACAGGCTTGTCCATTGCTCTCTCAGTCAGATAAAAATATTTTATGCAATTATTTTTTCTTTTTGTTTTTATTAAGTAAAAGAACGAATACAAGATACAAACTAGAAAAAACAGCATAATCAATAAGTATAAATGCTTTTTACACATGGAAAGATGTATCTCTTGTAATCTTGCTTAATATGGAAGATTCACTCATAACAAAATAGACTGAGACAATCTAAGAGAAGGTGGGTTTCATAGTCATTCAAATTTTATTGCCTTTTGGTGAAGGTTTAAAGTGGCGACACATGTATGTAACACATAATACAAGCATACAGCATAGTATTTACATTACATTATGATATATATTCTGTATATAAGGAAAATGTTACATAGGGTCTTATTTGGGGAGACCATATGTGTAAAAGGGTTATTATATTCTCTGAATAATAGCTTAATTTTTAAAAGGATTTTAATGTAAATATGTATTTCATTAAAATGAGGGGAGAATTTCATAATCATTAGATAATCTGCTGTTTGCCTCACCAGACCTGTTTTGTGAGCCTCTTCCCTAGGAGATGGAAGCATATTTTTCTAATTTTAGCATGCAATTTCTAAACCTGGGTTAAAAATCCTCAGCACTAGATACAGAATACACTAGCTATTTGAGCTGCACAACACTCCTAGGCAGCAAAGGGAGAGACAATGGAAGTGAGAAGGGGTGACAAGGTAGTGGAGCTTGGAGGATGGGCTCTGCAGACACTGGTCAGAACCCCAGCCCGTCCTGAAAAGCTTAGTGTGCGCTCTACTGCCACCTGCTGTCATCTATGGTTTTCATCAAACAAACTGCAAGGACTAGTTTTCATGTCTTTAAAATTCAGATTCAATTGTAAGCTACAAATTAAGACTGACTCGCTTCATTTTACGTAGTAAACATAATATAAAAGTTCATGTGTTCCACATATCCCTGACAACGCTTTGTATTTTAACTTTTTAAATTTTAGCTATTTTGGTGGTTCTCTAGTGTTGATTTTGCATTTTCATGACTGAGATTGAGTACTTTTCAAATGTTTATTGGTCATTTGGAAACCCTCTTTTGAGGGACGGCTACAACATGTATTTTGTTCATCTTTATACTGAGCTGTCTTTTCCCTATTAATTTGAAGATTTCTTTATTCTGGATAGGAATGCTTTGTCAGATTATGTACAAATACTTCTCATTTTGAGAAGTAGTAAGAGAAAAATAAGAGGGTTTTGATATATAGAGCTCATAAGTTTATTATAAACTTAAAATTCACATTTAATGTAAATGGTGATGTCCAATTAATCTTCTCCTTTATGATTTATTTTTTTGATCTTATTTGAAAAAGCCTATACAACAGACCCAAATATAATACTCTCTATTATCTTCTAGAAGCTTGGTCATTTAACATTTCACATTAAGATTTATCATGTACCTAAAGTTGATGTTTTGGGCAAATGTGATATAAGAGTAAAGTTCTATCCCCCCCCCGCCCACTGGGATATTCAACTGACCATTCAAAAAACACCTTTTCCTCACTGCATTGCATGCTGCTCTTGTTGTAACTATGCATCTGTGGATCTGTTTTTATACTCCATTGCACTGGTCACTTACTTATTCTTGGAACACAGCCTTGTATTCTTTGTAATAATACTAACAGAAGAAATAATATTTAAAATTGTGATAACCATAATAAAAACAAAGTAAATTTTAAAGCCCATGGATTGCCTTGCAATAGACAGTTTGTCTACCACTACATGCCTCAGCCTCCCAAGTAGCAGGGACTGCAGGTGTGCTCCACTATGCCTAGCTCAAGACAGTGTCTTAATGTGGTTCTACTGGGATTAATCTGGACCTTTTTCAGAGTTAAATATTAATAGGATTTACTATACCTACAAAGCTAATATTTCCATTGCATTCACTATGTACTAGCCACTCTTCTAAGAAAAGCACACACACATCAACTCATTTAATGTTTCCAGTAACTCTATGATAGGTACTTTTTAATCCCTTTTCAAAATGAGAAAATTAAATCATAACTTGCCCAAATCATCCAACTAGTAATCGGTACAGCCAAGACTTGAACATAGTCAGTCTGGTTCCACAGTCTGTGCTCTTAACCTCTACCTCTGTTGCCTCACTTAGACAATGTATTTTCCTGCAAACCACCATTTAGCAAGACAACAGGGAAAGGGAGCACCAGTCTCCTAGGTAATGAATCAATTATTCCAGAGCAATTAGACTAAAGAAGAGTCCCTCTTGCCCATCTGTCCATTCACTTGCTAGTTTCTGTGTGAGACTGGTTCCAGGACACCCAAGGAGACCAATATCTGTGGATGCTCAAATCCTTTATTTAAATGGCATAGTACTTGCTATAACCTACATACACCTTTGCACATACTTTATAAATCATCTCTAGATTACTTACGATACCTACCTAATACACTGCAAATGCTATTTAAATAGTTGTTACACTGCATTGTTTAGGGAATAATGACAAGGAAATGTCTGTGTATATTCAGCACAGATGAGATTTTTTTTCAAATATTTTAGATGTGCATTTTGTTGAAGCTGTCCATGTGGAACCCACAAATACAGAAGGTCAACTGCATTCATTTGAAGGTAGGCTAGCAAACTTAGCTTGGTTTAACTCTTCATACATGTGATAATGTAACTTACCAATGGTGTGACTCCTGTTTTCCTTCAAACCCCCAGACGTAGTGTTTTGTGTTCTTTTTTTTTTTTTTTTTGGTACTGGAGATTGAACTCAGGGGTACTCAACCACTGAGCCACATCCCCAGCCCTATTTTGTGTTTTATGTAGAGACAGGGTCTCACTGAGTTGCTTAGCGCCTTGCTGTTGCTGAGGCTGGCTTAGAACTCGCGATTCTCCTGTCTCAGCCTCCCTAAGTGCTGGGATTACAGGCTTGTGCCACTGTGCCCAGCTTTGTTTTGTGTTCTTTTACGTGGGCATAAGAGGGGATACAGGTAGACCATGTTTAGCATACTCACAGATTCTAGAAACAGGAACACAGTGCCCAGTGCAGGACCACATGTGAAAGCACCAGTCAGGAGGCACAAGAGGCAGAAGGTAGGGGAGCCTAGGTCTTCATTAGAATTTTGAGGAAAGAGCAGGGGAAGGGGTAAGGAGTGGGGTGGTCAACAGTTTAGGACTGGCTAGTTTTAATAATTTCAGCAGGCTTTAGTTGCAGAGGTAGTCCCTGGTTGCTTGTCTTGGCCCTGGGATGACTGAGGCAGAGAAATATGTTTTCCTGGGGTGTGACTTAAGGCTGACTTGTCTGTATACCAAAAGCATGGTCCTACCTGAGCCCCCTTGCTAACTTCTAAGAACTGGCTAGCCCTGGAAGGAGGCAGTCTCTCCCCAGCCAGAAAAAATTTTTTAAGATATCAAAATGTGCCCTGGGTGGTGGCACGCCTGTAATCCCAGTGATTCAGGAATCTGAGGCAGGAGGATTGCAAGTTCAAGGCCAGCCTCAGCAACTTAGGCCCTAAGCAAATTGGTGAGACTCTCCTTTCAAAATAAAAATAAAAAGGGCTGGGGATGTAGCTCAAAGCTTGGATTCAACTTGTAGTATTGAAGAAAAAGGATGTCAAAATATTGCAATATTTAGAAAATTATAAAATGCAAACCATATGTGTACTCTACATTCAGACTACCTATAGTATTCTAAACTGACATGTGTTTCCTGGTCTCTGAGCACAAACTGTTTTTTGTTTTGGATGCACTTGTCTTTTGGTTTATCTTTAAATCTTAAATCCAATACCACTTCTCTGAGGCCAATACCACTTCTCTGAGAAATATGTTTTCCTGGGGTGTGACTTAAGGCTGACTTGTTGTATACCAAAAGCATGGTCCTACCTGAGCCCCCTTGCTAACTTATGCTCCTGATGTCCCAGATGCACAGTTCAGAGCTTTCTTCATGTCATACCCTCATGATTGCACCACTTATCGCTGTAAATACTGGTTAAAATCCCTGTTTCCTCTGCTAATTTTAAGACACTTCCAAGGAGCTGGGAAGAGGTAGAAACATTGTTTGAATGAAGGAATAAGTAAATAAAAGAAATGTTCCCTTCCAGAGACAATATTCCACTCTTCCCCTTTTTTCCCCACCATGTCTCCAACATGGGGTGATGAGAGTTCCTTCCTTGCCACCCTTCCTTCACCTTTATGCCTGTCACTTCCACCAGGCCTTCTTCCAGTGAGACTGGGGTGGCTGAAGAAGGAAGGCCCAGAATTTGCCTACATTGATCTATTACTGAGATGAGTAATCTGAATTTTAATATCATGGAATTAATTTGCTAGCAAGCAAGAAAACATGTTTTGAGGCAGATATTTTAAGCTAAAAATTGTAAGAATTCTAGAATTGTGTTCATAGTCTATTTTTTTTTCCAGTAAAGAGGATTGAACTCCCAGGTGCTTTACCACTGAGCCACATCTCTAGCCCTTTTTATTTTTTTATATTGAGACAGAGTCTTGCTAAGTTGCTCAGGGCCTTGCCAAGTTGCTGAAGTTGGTTTTGAACTGTAATCCTCCTGTCTCAACCTCCACAGTCACTGGGTTTATAGGCATGTGCACCTGACTCATTGATACATTTATTTTTTGCAGTGCTGTGGACAGAACACAGTGCCTCCTACTAGGTAAGCACTCTACCACTGAGCTATATCTCCAGTCTCCTGTTGGTAGGCATATTTTAATAAACTAATCCTTCAAATACCCTAGTGGGTAAGCAAATGGTATTATTTCCATTGTAGAGAGTTCTATAATGTTTTTGGGACTGTTCACAGTCCCAAAAGCTCCTGATAGGGGCAAAACTCTAATTTGAGTCCAGGGCTTCTGTCAACAAATCTGAAGCTTTTTCCATTAAGCCACACTGGTCAGTGTGCTATCTGACATATTTATTTCCCCTCAGGTTATATCAGTTAATATTTATAGCCAAGACATATGCTTCATGCTTGCAAACATTGAGTTAATGATCCTTGTGAATGCTCCTCTTCCATGAAGTTAACTAGCTATGCCTTCTCAAAAGGAAGTTGTATGGATAGCAATGACAGAGAAGCAAGCACATAAATCTCTCCTAACAGAGGTACTGTATTTTGGGGGCCTGTGTAATTTTAAGGAGGATACAAAGTACATAGAAACTTTAAATAAACTCTCTAGGGTTTGTTTCATTACAAAACAATAAAGAGATGTAGCAAACGTTTCTAGGTGCTACAGAAATAGATAAAGGTAATGGATCCAATAGAAAATAATGCAGGTGATCACAAAATTGTGGCAACGTGAACAAAGAACTTAATAGTGTATGAAAAGTGGAACAAGTTGTCACATATCTAACCAAAATTTAAAAAAATATTATACAAAACTAATTTAGAATGATTTTTAAATGTTTTCTGTTTTAATTTATTAAAGCAAGTCAGTCACTCAATCTGGTATTTTGAAATTTACCATTTAAAAACATTCTTTTTTTTGTACCAAGGATTGAGCTCAGAGGGGCTTAACTACTGAGCCATATCCCCAGCCCTTTTTTATGTTTTATTAGAGACAGGGTCTCACTGAGTTGCTTAGGGCCTCACTAAGTTGCTGAAGATGGTTTTGAACTCTTAATCCTCCTGCCTCAGCCTCCTGAGCTGCTGGGATTACAGGCATGTGCACACTTCATATGTGGAATGAAGGCTGAATTTCTTTCACGTTTCTGAGTGGAAATTTATGCTGGTACATTTATTATCTCCGCAGCTTTTATAAAGACATTCCTGTACTGTGACACTTTAGAAACTAGAGTTTTAAAGACGCAACTTACTAGCTTTCCTTCTTTTCCCTCAGTAATCCTTGAGATTCAGGGAAAAGTGAAAGATTCACCTTTGGTAGTGGATGGGAACCCTACCCTAGTAGTGCTATATTCCTGAGTGTTAATTCATAGAATATAAATCAATCAAACAGAAACACAAAAATGTTTTATTATATATTTTCAATTCAAAAATATAATTAATATTTACATAGAATTGCATGTACGTATTTACACAGCATCAATATAGTAGGCAGTACAAAATATTGGTTAGTGGGTTAATGACTATTATACTTGAACCATGAGGACCTTTCAAGTATATAGTACATCATGAGAAGAATTATTAAAGGATATGTTAAGGAAAAATATGAAAAATTATCAGCTACATATTTCAAAATTTATTTATATTTTGAATCCTAGTTTCTTTTTCCTTATTAAAAGTCTATTGACTTATTAAGCCTACATTTGCTATTAAAAAAATCTCCTTGTTAATGTAACATGATAAATTTAGTTTGTTATTTATTATCTTTAACAAAATTAAAAGGCAAAATTTTGCAGAAGTACTCAAGATTAATTGAAAATGTATAAAAACTATATTGGGAAATGTGTTATATATGATAGCTTAATAAATGTAAACCACATTAGAGATATCAACATACTTCATGGAAAGAGTATTGTATACAGGCATAGGTGATCAATTAGAATGAGGTAAACTGAATAAAAAATAATACAATTTGAAATTTCTACATAAACTTGAAAATACATTTCCACATTTATTTAACCATAAATGCAAATAAAACATGTAAATACTAAACTGAAAACTAGTCTTGAACTTGGAATCAAATAATTTTGTCAATATGAGAAAATGTAAACAAAGCAGTTTAGAAAATGATCTTTAGTACAAGTGATGGGGATTATTTTGATTACTGTTAAAAATTGGTTTTTTGAAAGCAACATTTAGATTTTTAGACTATCAGGGTTATTTAGTGAATTAAATACCACACATAATGTGGGAAACAATAATTTCCATCATATTGATCATATTTTCACAAGTTGTAAAAATAAATCTATAGATAAAAACAGTTAAAAACAGAATAATCTGTATAACAAATTTTAAAAAACATGTCAAACTAACCTGATATCATGACTTCTTTGCCATGATTATATTGAGTCCTTAAGTTATATGATCAATAAGTTAAATCAGAAATCTTTGATCCACCAATGTTTTGGTTGCCAAATTCTTCTGTCCTACTGAATTACGAATAAATCTAAAAATCTGGAACATTAAAACAATTGAGAATGAAATATTTATAAAGAAAATTAAATATATACATCAATTAAAACATCTAAATTGAATTAGCTAATTCTTTTTTTTTTTTTTTGGTACTGGGGATGAACTCAGGGGCACTCAACCACTGAGCCACATCCCCAGCCCTATTTTGTGTTTTATGTAGAGACAGGGTCTCACTGAGTTGCTTAGCACCTCGCCATTGCTGAGGCTGGCTTTGAACTCGCGATTCTCCTGTCTCAGCCTCCCAAAGTGCTGGGATTACAAGCGTGCATGAATTAGCTAATTCTTTCAACTAATTTCATGTATCAAACTTCTGAGTTGTGTGATGATACACAAAATTATTTCAAAGCTATTTTCATCTTTCATAATATCAAAGCAGTTCAAGTTCCTATTTAGAAGATATGTTTATGAATTAACATAAATTTCTCATCTTCACAAGAATACACTTAGATATTTGGAAAGTCAACTTTCTTCTATTTAACTCTAAAAGCTATAGAAATATCAAAAGAATCTATTTAGTATGGGCAGAATTTTTTTCATAATTTCAGTTCTCTAACAAGACCTAATAAATTACCTTATCACTCATAAACATCTTTGATACAGTAGAGTATTTGTGTGATATTAATAACAGTATTTCAAGAAGCATAGATTTACCATTTCTTAAAATCTCCATTTCAGATATTTCACCTACACAGTTATTTATTACCCATAACAAGGTAAAAAGGCTTTCAGTGGGGAATACTGAACTAGATATCCATTGCTTACTTTTTTTTGTTATGAATGAGACTCTCTTTTAAATTATTAACTTTTGGAATCTAGGAGTCTGGCAGTTAAATATCTTTCTACCAGATTCCTTTCACATCTTCTGAAGCAACTTATGCTTTCCATTGGACCCCAGTAGTTCACTGACCCTAAAGACATTGTGCAGAATGTGGTCCATTGTAGCTCTTCTTTTGGTAGGGTTAATCATATTCTAAAGAATCAGTAAAGAATCATATTTTTTACAGATGATTACTGTAAGTGGATGTTGTTACTCTCTGCTATGCAAATAAATATCTCCTTCCAATATATTTCTTTTAAAAGAAACCCATAAGAATTTGTAAAATTTACCTCTTGTTGTAGGTATGTGAGAAAGGCTGCTAAAATGAAATTTTGGCAAGCCAAATCCACAACACAGAAGAATAACAGATCAAAAATAAGAAGAGTGGCTTCATTTCCGTAATATAGCATACTGCTGAAGGAATAACTTTCATCTATTAAAAAACAATTTATAAGATATGTGAGAAATTTGAAAGTAGAACAAATCTGTGATAAATTTCTGATGATAAAATTTGGGAATTTAAAAACAGCATATGAGAAACAAGTACTATAGTATAATATAGCTTACATAAAAGTAAGCAAAAGGTATTAAGATTTGCTAATTGAAAAGGTTAGTCAAAGAACTCATAAAACTCCAAAGAAGCAGTTTTAATAAAGGTTGACAGTTGCTAGTAGTGTAAGTATATAATCAATACCTTGCAAGGACCAGTTAATGAATATCCTTTTCTGTATTTCTCTATCTAACCAAAGGATAAATTAGTCTTAGAAAGATGCTATAAGGTAGAGTAAGTTAAGAAAAGAAAAAACACAGCAAAGCATAGAATAATTTAGTGTTCTAGAATTTTTGTCTCAAATAGTCTCCCTAAGCTTTTGCTCTGAAACTCTTCTAACTCAACAAGTGGGTTTTATCCTTTCTGGGATATGAACACCCCTTTAAAAAGATCTAATGAATGTTGTAGACCCTTCCAATAGGAAAAAGAAAAAGGAAAAAAGTATAAATACACAAATTCGGCAAACAATTTTTGGGAGGTCCAGAGAACTACCAATGCCACTATGGATACCCAGTGAGGAACCTCAGTTTTATATGAGGGGATGTTGGGGTACAGGTAATGTTCTGTCATGATCTGGGTGCTAGGTTTTGGGGATATATCTAGTTTGGGAAATTTACTGACCTGTCAGCTATAGTCTTACAAAATATGTACTTCAGTATGAATATTATGCTTATGTATATTCTAAGTAAAAATTTGTCTTACACATTTTCCCTGGTGATCCATATATCACTTCAGCAATGATATCATACAATAGCAGTTCCCCAGCTTATTATGTGCCTTTAACTTTCTCCTAAGATCTGGTCCCTTAAATTTAATGTCTTACTTTAATGTCTTACCTTGATATCCCAACGTACTTCAAGATACAACCCAGTCAAAACTAAATTCAAACTCTTTCACTCAAAACCTGGTCTTCCATCTATATCCCCTGCTTTAGGGAAAGGCACCACTACCATCTACTTAGTCACATAAACTGGAAGCATGGATAACTTTTGCCTATACTTTTGTTCCTACAGTTTTTCCCCTTAACATCTCTGGCAATGTTTTCTTCTTCTCTGTTCCTATTTCTATTGCCTTAGCTCATGTCCTCATAATCTCCTGCTGAAAATGAAGACACACAGAAGAGAGGAGGAGGAGGAGGAAGACAGAGAACAAAGGGAAAAGGAAGAAGAAAAAGAGAGAAGAACGTACAGAAATGATGACTGTGTAATTAGAAACGGTAACAACATCCCTTTCCTACGCATAACAGGTATTGTTCTAGGTTCTTTCTACATGGTAATCTCATAAAACCTTGAGAGGGATCAGACCTAATTTTATAAAGAGGGCATTAAAATTTAGAAAGGTTAAGCAAGTTTCTCAAGTTCACAAAGCTAGTGAATGATAGCCTCAGATTTTGAATCCAAGACTAGAAGACTTTGAAAGCTAAATTCTCAATGACTAAGCTCATTTCTATCTCAACCTGCACCATATGCCAAAGTAATTCATCCAAATTACAAATCAGATTGGATTAGGATGATTCAATGATACTCATGTTCATTAGCAGAGGCTTCCAAATTGTTTTGATCATATATCCCTATCAGAATAAAATTCTAAGCATAGTTACCATAATAGATATATTTCACTTATTATTACTATATCATGATTTTTTAAAAATATAAATTAATTATAATATCAAACAGACGTTAACTAAAATGGGCAGTAAATAGTGTACCCTCACCAGCTGCGGTGGCGCACACCTGTAATCCCAGCACTTTGGGAGGCTGAGACAGGAGAATAGTGAGTTCAAAGCCAGCCTCAGCAGTGGCGAGGTGCTAAGCAACTCAGTGAGACCCTGTCTCTACATAAAACACAAAACAGGGGTGGGGATGTGGCTCAGTGGTTGAGTACCCCCGAGTTCCATCCCCAGTACCAAAAAAGAAAAAAAAAAAAAAGAATTAGCTAATTCAATTTAGATGTTTTAATTGATGTATATATTCAAGTGCCCCTGAATTCAATCCCCGGTACCAAAAAAAAAAAAAAAGAAAGAAAGAAAGATGAAATTACAAATATATGAATAATCTTTTTAACATTTTGTTCTCACATCTATGTGGATCAACTTATACATGGATGGTAGGGCAAAAAATTTAGAAATACATGCTTTTTTGAAAATGACTGGTCTATAAGATAAAGGGAAACTCCTTATGGTGTCAGATAGTCCTTTGAGATACGGCCTCTGCCCCCTTTATCTTTCAAGCACTCTTCTACACTGTGTCCCACTTCATACTAGACTACTTAAAGTCTAATGTACAAATGCACTTTGTAGATTTTTAAAATAAATCTCCTTTTCACTTCTGCATGAATGTCTTTGTGTGTCTTTCTGTTATGGGAGACCTTAACATTCTTGTTTGATGAACAGTTGCATACACTTTAACCTCAGTTCAAACTTCTCCACATTTCCTTTTCTGAATTCACCCTATCTGGTTAAATTTTTTATTGCCTTTCTGTCCATGATGTAACCTGTGCCTGCATAGACTTTTATCCTAGAACACTCTACTTACTCATTCACATGCCCATCTTCCATAGTTTCCTAAACAAGATACCTGAGGAACAGACCATTGGTCTCTATATCCCAGGACTGGAGAACATGTGGCATGTAATACACATGGAAATCTAGATCAGGATGCTGGTTATACTATTTTCATTCTCACCAACCCATAATAACAGGTTATTAGTCACGTTGTAAGTAAGATATATACTATCTTTCTAACAATTAAAAACCAGGTTTCATCACTATTCCTATCACAAACATCAGTGATTTTGAAGAACGTGAATAAAATAAAAAATCAGATATTGAAGATTAATCACAAATGTTACTCTTTAAATGTTTCTGAGGTCTGCTACTGAATGATCATTCTAATAAAAATCTAAATTTTATGTATTTAATATCTCTTTAGTGTATACTGTTGATTTTCAAATTCATCTTTTTTGCTTTATTGTAGGATCTTTTATCTATCTGCTTCCTGTTACGTAAGACAGAAAATTCTTATAGTTTCCTGAGATTCAGTTCATTATGTTTCCCTGTTTTCATATAAAATTATAAAAATCAAAGGAAAAATAACCACAAATCTTTTCCCCCTAAACTTTGAAAACAGTAATCAAGTTCAGCAAAGGCATTTGAAGCATACCATTGTAAAAGATGCTTTTTTCCATTGGCTCCATGAATTCCATTCCAAGAACTCTTTCAAGAAGCAATTTGTCTTTTATGAAGTAATCCATTTCCTTATGAACCTAACGTAAGACAGTCATATAAAAAATACTAGTGAAATAAATGGTTTCCAATTAATGCAAAATAAGAAGTAGGGAAAATAAATAGTACATAAAGAAAATCTATGCTTCAAAATAAATTTACTACACTAGAATTTAAAACAAAATTCTTTTTGTGAATGTATTTAAATTTTAAATGTATTTAAATTTTAAATACTACTACCAGTAGTATTTACCCAGTAGTATTTATGGCTAGAGAGACTGAAAATCAATTTACAGACTTTTTGGAATATAATCATAACATAACATAAAGATCTCAATAATCACTAATATTTAGGTAACCTGCTAACAAAATTCTAGTATAGGCATATTTTAACAGAATCTTCACTTGTTAATAAACACATAAAATCATATTTTTCTTTTATGTAACCTAACATTATTGCTAAATTGTAACCCAGTAGCTATAAATAGCTTTTTAAAAATATCATTCCTACATATTAAATTTGACAGACAAAAGAGGAAAATTCACTCACTTGGTTGACTCAAATTATAATTGACATTTGCTCTGAAGTTTATAAAATTGCATTTGATCCTAGCTTAAATATAAATGTTGATATACATACATGATCAATGAAAGAGCCAAGAAATTTGTTCATCGCATGATATGCTTTTATACTCTGCTCAAAAGTACTTGCTGATGAACTCAATAGTCTAGCAGGGCCATTTTTCTAATATAAAAAAGAGAAATGAATAAATACAACATGTCTTATATTCTTGATATTGAAATGCATCTCAGCAGTACTTCATACGAACCCTCGTCAGGGTCTCATGGATTCTGTCATAGTGTTGTCTCATCTGGCCAGAAACTGCAATCTGAAAAGTCTGACCCTCTGTGTTGGGCACCAAACCTCTTTGGCTACACAAATTTTCCTGAAAAATTAAAAGGATTGAAATTAAGATGAAAATTATAAAAATCTGCCTAACTCAAAAAGAAAATACATATTTTACTTTTAGTTGGTATCACATACTCCAAGACTTAGAAGCTTCATGAAATTTACTGAAACTGTATTTGAAGAGATTTGAACGTTATTCAAGGTTCTCACTCCTTCCCAGTTTACTGATTTCTAGTTTATTCTAGCTCATACTCCCTTATATCTCTTTATATCTTCTTTGCTCTACTTAAAACAAACACAAAAAAACAAGTTCACTGCATATTGATATTCTTAGCTTTATATCTTATTGTTCTTTAATGTATGATAAAAAATCTAGTTTTAAAATAAACTAGTTATATAATTATAAATAATCTTTTTTTGTTTTCTAAACACTTTAAATTCTTCCTTAATTAATTTCAATAAAAAGGTAGTGACACATGACTAAACAGTAAATATTATGAGTCAGATACCATTTCAGGTCTCCTTGATGAGACTTAAATATTGTTAACCACAAATGTGACAGTTTGCCCCACCACCCAGACAATTCCCACTGGTGTTTCTTAGCTCTGCTCTAGTTCTCTTGCTCCAGCAAAGCTTGTTCACTTACTCCAAAGCTTAGTATTCTCCTTCTTATTCTAAATATAATCTGCAAACACAATATAGCACTTACTTTTCTATAAACTGAAAGAAGACATGTAATAAAATTCTCTATTTTAAAAAAAAACAAGGTTTTTTCTTTGATTAAAAGAATGCATGTTATTGTGAATTTATAAAATTGGAAAGGTAAAAAACAAGAAATAAAAATTACCTATAATCTCAATACCAAGAGCTACAGATATTTTAAGGTATTTCATTTCCAGGCCTTATATATGGGGTATATACATATGGGGACATAAAATTAGGATCATACTGATTTCTCTTTCACTTAATATCATCTATTAAATATGAGTCACTGTAAAGGCAAACCAACTTATTTAATATTCTCCAATGTTTTACAGGTTTTCCTTACAAATAGCCCAGGAACAAAGACCTTGAATCTAATTAGCTGTTCATATTGCTAACTTTTCCTTGAGTTAAATTCATAAAATCAAAGTTTATGAAATCATAAAAAGCTTACTGATTTCAAGAGGGAAAAAAAATCATTGTTTTTATATTTAGTTATTTGATTATGAGTTAAAGTTTTTTAAGAGTTTTTTCTGTTTGCTATTTATTGTAAAAAATCTTTTTTTGTTATTTTTCCACTGAGGTTTTAATTTAGTTTTTCTTACTGACTTGTATAACTTCCAATATTTTTATCAGTATCTATTATATTTGGTATACGCAGTTTATGATAATTTACTATATTTTATGATAATTTGATATGTAAATATACTATATTAATAAAGTAATATAAATTAATATTTCTTTTTTCTGCTTTGATTTTTATGCTATTATTATTATTTATTTGCAGTACTGGGAATTGAACCATACATGCTAGGCAAGCACTACCACTGAACCACATCTCTAGGTCTCATACTTCTAATGTCATTCCCCAGTCTGAAATATTCTTATCTAGGTGTTTATTGCTTTATTTTTTACACTTAAATTTTCAGTTCAGGTTGATTTATAATAGTTATCCAAGTCATCCTGTTCAATATATTAACTACATTCTCTGAGACTTCATTATCATGCATCAAATTCTTACAAGTCACGGGTATGGCCCCTTAATCACTAAATCTTCTAGGTTTCCTTTTAAATGTATTTTGTTCTTTTAAATATTTTATTATGGAAGTTTTCAAATGTATATAGTAGAAAAAATAGTAAACCACTCATTACCCAGTTTAACAATTACCAATATTTTACTAATTTTATTTCATCCATTTTCCCAATTTTCTTTTCTTAGATTATTTTTAATCAGACTTCAGACTATGTTATTTCATCTGTAAATAGTTCCATATCCCTAACTAATAAGAAGTATAAATAAACTACCATGCCAAAATTCTACCTATAAAATTAATCATTCTTTAATATAAGTTTGAACATAGAGTTCATTAAATCTCTCAGATTTTTTCCAAAGATTTGTGTTATAGTTGGTTTGCCTGAATCAGAATTCAAATAAAGCCCATACACTGTATTTGACTGTTTTGTTTCTTAAACCTCTCTTACTATGTAACAGACCTTCACTACCACAGTCACTCCCATTTTATTTTCATGTCACTGATTTGTTTGTACACTGTAACATTTGTCGTATGAGGTGTCCTATACTCTGGATCTGGCTAATTACTTCCTATGGTGCTATTTAAATTGTCCTGCTAGATTAAGAAAGCATATTTCTCAAACTAAAAACAAAAAAAATAAAATACATTCATACCGCTTCTCTTTTAAGATTCATATTCATTTCTTCCATATTAGTATCTGCATGCCCATGAACTGATCTACCATGAATGTAATATCCAAAACATTTGTGGGATAACAGAAACACTGATATCTATAAAAAGAGAAGAAAAATGAGTAATTAGCAACTCACCAGCAAAACACTAAAAATCAATTTTTCTTAAAATTACTTTGTTTCTCTCAAAATAATAAGAATTAAATTCTTGGGAAATATATGAAAAGGATTATAAGGTAATAAAGATAATAAGGTAATTTTGAAAAAGTAGATGGAAAGGAGAGTTGAAGATATTTTCTAAGAAAGGAAGACATTTTGAAACACGAAAATAGGATAAATAAAATATTGACAGCGTAAGAAATTCATAATTAAGAACTGCAAATAAAGAAAAAAAATAAACTGAGTATTAATTTGTAGCTCATTATAACTATCTCTGGAATTAACAGCTAGTGAAAATTAGACTAAAAATCCAATCATACCAAATCACTTTTAAAGACTCTCTTAATGTGTTGAATGTATTCATAGCCTTTTTTTTTTTTTTTTTTTTGGTACCAGGGATCGAACCCAGGGGCGTTTAACAAGCGAGCCACATCCCCAGTCCTTTTTTATGTTTTATTAGAGACAGGGTCTCACTGAGTTGCTTAGGGCATCACTGAGTTGCTAAAGGCTGGCTTCGAACTCTCAATCCTCCTGCCTCAGCCTCCTGAGTCACTTGGATTATTGGTGTGCGCCACCATGTCTGGCTTATTCATAACCTTTAAAAGGAGAAAAATGACAATTCCAAGATAAAGTCAGAAAGTACTTACATTACTCATAGAGCATAAATCAACAAACTGTCGAATTTTATCCTCTACGAATCTTTCATAAAGAGCAGCAAAGAATACAATCTGAAACATTAAGCCAAATTCATGATTATTAGCCTTTAGGATTTCAATCTTTTATAGTCACATTGTAGCATTTTAAGAAAAAATAAATTCCAACCAGGAACATAGTGGTTTCTAATGCTTCCTATAGGATAAAATCCTATTTAGCATTTCTGACTGCATGTCAAAGGAACAAGGATTTTGTGTTAAGTGTCATTGAGGGAGACCATTTTAAATTTTAAAAACTTTTCTATATCTAAACAAGATAAATTGTGGGAAAAATTTTAAAAAATCTTTAAAAAATTTAGGATAGATCAATGTATTAATGGCTAGATTTATGTTTGATTTTGTAATTTTGTCCATCTCCTGGATTCCAAAGTCATTAGAAAATTTGTGCTTTTCAAATTAATCTTCTCTGACAGAACATCACATAAAATGAATATATCTTAGTATTTCTATTTTGACAATAGACAATGTGTTAATTATTCAAATGGAATGGTTTTGAGTGTTTTTTTAGATTTACCAATACTAGAAAGGGAAATTTTATAAATTAAAAAATCTCACATTGTAGACCTTTTCAGATAGGTTTCAGAGAAAGATAACATTTCCTAACTATCCTACTTAAAGCTGTTGCTATTGTCCCCCATTCCTGATCCCCATTCCCCTCACCTCTGTTGACTATCTCCTGCTGAATCTCTTCATAACAAGTGTCACAACCTATAACTAGTTCTTGTTACAGCATATCCATGAATCAGCACAGTGCCTAGTATATAAGATGTATTCAAATATGCAAATGAATAAATAAGTGAATTGACAGCAGTTGATTATTAAGAACACTTTCTTAAACACTCCATATACATATTTTTAAACTCCTCTGAAGAACATGAAAAACACCAACATTCAAAGTTTAAAAATTAAAGGATACCAATTAAAAGCGGACGAGGCGAGGTTTCGAGGGGGAATGATCAATAAAACAGCCTGATTATTATAATCCAGCAGTATTTAGACACATTTATGAGTCCATAACAAATTGTTAAGGAACTCACAAGGATATTTGAGAAATAAACACTGAAATCTTAGAATACTGCCAAGGTGAAACATGTTTTCCTATCAGTCTGAAAGTGAAGTGAGAAGCAAAGAATGAGGTTAGGTAGTGGCATGTTGCTGTCAATAATCTCATCAATTTATAATAAGTGTAAATTTAAAAAGTCAATTCTCCATTATATAATACCACCTGGATCCAATTCTGTAGGAATAGATCTCTTAAAGAAACTTGAATTCGAAAATATCCTTAAAAATAGGCTGTTTTAGGAAGATACTTATTAACCAGAGTGTAGGAAGTTAAACCTATTAATAGTTAAACCTATTCTGTCTAGAGGTTCTATTTTCATTTGTTGTTTATAAAAGTCAAAGAAAATTTTAATTAAACAGATAGATTCTTCTATTTGTGAAAGTAGCTGGAAGCAAGAGACAGAAGTACAGATTACTAAATGTTTTAGTTGCTGCTCTTTTCATTTTCTTCCTTTTTTTTTTTTGCTTTAAGAGGATAAAGAGAAAGCAAGCATAGAAAAAAACCTCAACTAGAGCCATGGGACTCTAAGGCCATGAGGATTAATTTTAGTTTTGGTTATTTCAATAAACATTTCCAGGAAAATTCCCTAAGACATACTTGCAATTTGAGTATATGACATATAAATAAATGTAAACAATAAACTACATTCAAAGGAAAAGAGAATACTTAGGGTAGCATAATTGTCGCTGTAGTTACACACAAACGAGACAAGGGGTCCATCCTATGACTAAAAAGCTACAGACCCTGAAAGACCCTTCACAGCCCACTAGTGACAAGAATGTGAACTCTGAAATCAAGATGTTTGGGTTCAAACTCTAGTTCTGCCAATTATGAGCTACATGATTTTTAACTATATGAGTTATTTAACCTTCTTGTGCCCAAAGTTTCGTCACCTGCAAAATAAGGATCCAACAGAACTATGTCTGAGGGCTAATGTCAAGATTAAGTAGTTAATATATTTAAAGCAATGAAATGATTAACACAATACTTGCATTATAATACAATATCAGAATTAGCTGTTACTATTGTTCTTGACACCATCTTCTGTTGAAATCAGTATATGGTTAATATTTGAGAATAATCATTATGCAAGCAGAAGTACAGAGAAACAATGTTATCTAAAAGCATAATCTCTTGTTACCTGTACAACTCCAATGACTAGCCAAAGAGCGGTAGTCACTGCATATCTCAAGATGCGGCTATAAGGAGCTATGTAGCTAGATGGATTTCTAGAAAGACTAGAAGATGAGTCCATTAATGCTAAGTTCTTGAATCCCACAACCTGAAATAAAAAGGAAAAATAATAATTTAAACAGACATGAATAAAGAAATCTCTTCCAGATTTAAAATGGAATACTTTTTCCATTCCCCAACTTAAAGAATTAAAATATACAAGTTTGCAAACAGTAGAAAGTATAGATTAAAAGTAATTAGTATTCAGTATTTAAAAATTTTTTTTTGCCATGCTGGAGATTGAACTCAGTGTCTCAGGCATGCTAGGTAAGCACTCTCCACTGAGCCACATCTCCATTCCTGTTATCCAATATTTAAGTTGTAAAGTAGTTACTCCACAATATTTTGTTAGTTCATTTTGTTTTCTTCTTGATACACATAAGGGCCAAATATAACTGAACTATATACTGACAAAACTAAAAAATTGTTAAAATGAATATCTAAGTAAACTACCATTGAGTTAAACTAACAAGTAGCAGTTCATGAGTAACATGTGTCAGGCATTATATTAGCTACTTTTTCTACTTTAAAATATATATATTCCAAAAGGTCTTCTAAACATACCTTCTTTGATGAAAGGAAGCTAGGGTTAAATAAGTTGGATCTGTAAATTAAATTGACCTCCATGCTTCTCATTCTTGTAGAGTAAAGGCTTTGAGAAGTTTACTGTAAGATTTCTAAATCATTTCATTGAACTCAGTGTTATAAGCTTAACTGACATAAAACTTCTTTATCATGAAATACTTTTTAAAGCTCACCCAACATTCTTTGTTTTGGGATTTTATTTATTTATTTATTTATTTACCAGATATTGAACCCAGGGGCACTTAACAACTGAGCTATATACCCCAAACCATTTATTATATTTTATTTGGAGATAGGGTCTTGCTAAGTTGCTCAGGGCCTTGCTAAATTGTTGAGGCTGGCTTTGAACTTGCAATTCTCCTGCTTCAGCCTCCAGAGCCACTGGGATTACAAGTGTGCGCCACCACACCCAGCAACATTCTTTTTTCTCATATAGGGATTGAACCTAGAGGGGCTTTACCACTGAACTACACCCTACCCCTTTTTATTTTTTTGAGACAGGGTCTTGCTAAATTGTTTAGGTTGGCTCTGAACTTGTGATCTACCAGCCTCAACCTCCCTGGTTCCTGAGATTGCAGGTGTGATCCATGGTACTCCTCCACCAAACCCCCTCCCCCTCAACATTCTTAAAAAACACTACATTACCCAAACAAAATAGCTAATTATGTAAGGTAATAGATATGCTAAATAGCTAGATTTAGCCATTCCATAATGTATTCATATTTAATACATATTGTACGTTATAAATATATATATGATATTTTCCTTGCCAATTAAATAAAAGCACTACTTCAACTCAGTTTTTGAAGTATTATAAATATTATTTCAAAGCTCTAGGGACACATGCATTCTTCTACTATTGAAATGAAAAGGAACAGTTGGTTACAGTGGCATATGCCTACAGTCCCAACAACTTGGGAGGCTGAGGCAAGAGGATCCCAAATTTGAGGCCAGCTTCCGCAACTCAAGCAAGATCCTCAGCAACTTAGTGAAACCCTGTCTCAAAATAAATAATAAAAAAGGACTGGGGATGTAGCTCAGTGGTAAAGCACCCCTGGATTTAATCCCCAATTACCCCCTGCCACACCAAAAAAGAGAAGGAATAGAAAAAAAGGAAAGATGAAAAAAATTGAGTAAGAATAAATTTATATCCAACATTAAGGCAGATAATTCCTGGTAAAACCAGTCATCCATAAAAGCAGTTCTTTTTCCATGTTTCAGTCTCATATCCCAACACCAAATGCTTCTTTTGATAATCCCAACCAGATCCAAGAAAAAACCACAATGTACCACTGAGAGTGTTGTATCTTGTTCAGTTGTAGCTCCAGCTTTTAGCACAGAACACAGTTCAAAACAGGTATTCAGTAATAATTTGTTGAAAAATATCAACTTCAAAATGATGATTCTAATGCAGGGGTAACAGTATGGTTATGGTGGAGAAGAATTTTCCAAAATATAGATATCTGTGCTTACTTTAGAGCTTTTAATGAAATATAATCTCTAAAGGTAAGGAGCACAGATATTTTATACAAGTTCTCTAGGAGATTCTGACACAATGGCTTAAAAGCTACTCGTTATACCTAGAGTTATCAAATTCATGGAGATAGAAAGAAGAATGAGTCTGGGCGCTGGGATGAGGTAATGGGTATTGAGTTGTTTAATGGATAGAGTTTCAGGTTTTTAAGATAAAAACTTCTGGAGATGGATGGAGGTGAGGGTTTTGTGTAACAATGTGAATATATATTAACACCACTGAATTATATACTTAAAAATGGGTAAGACAATAAACTTTGTTGTATTTCACCACAACTTTTTTCTTTTGGTCTATTTTATGGTAAGAAGAAAAGGTGAAAGCAGAGGTTACCGAATTTGTTTAAAAACTAGTGCTTTTTAATGTCTTCATAATAATATTTCAACCTATAAAAATCTCCTCTACTATCATGAAAACTTAGTTGGAATTATATTAACATTTGTGAGGTACCAGTAAGTTGCATAGAATTATATCAAACAGTTTATACCTCCAAAAAGAAAAGCACAGTTAGTACTTGAAAGAGTGGATTGATTTTTCTCAGAGTCTGAATCTCGTTCCATTCATTTGCTACAAAATATGTTCTCCATATGCTTACAGGAACAGTGGCACTCCGTACACCACCCTCACCTGGTCAGAAAGATAAAATGAGTAAAGGCAGTTCACCTTCTTTGCTCTGCAAGAGTAGCAAAAAATTTGGTACAGATGTTTATTTTAATTACCTTCAACAGCTTTAAGAACCTTTCCTTTAGGTCGCTCCCAATCAATAAAGAATATATCTATGGTAATCTGGGATATGATCTTATGCAAAAATTGCAGAGCCTGAAAATGACATACAATAAAATATGTGAAAAGTATTAGCATTAAGCCTATGTATAAAATCAATATTGATTTTTTAAAGAAAAAAACTGCAATCACAAGAGCATGAAAATTTTGTAAGTGACTTCACATGAAGTTCTCCATTTAGGGGGTCACTAGAAGCTCATCACATAACCTCGAATCACCAAATTCACAGAATTGTAATACACCTATTAATTCAACTTCTCATATTCTTGCTTTCCTTAAAACAAACACACACAATAACAACAAAAAAAGGGAGATATCCTTTCTCTTCTTTCCATATGGCCTTGCATAATTATAACTGACTTTCCCAAAATTTTGTAGATCATCTGACTTCTTCATAAGAAAGAATAATTTGAACTGTAATTTGCTAATCCTAATTAATATTTTAGGATGCCCAGTCTTCTTTTTTTTTATCTCCAGTTATTGAGATTACTGATTTTAAAAGAACTGTTGAAACATCTTTCTCATTTATGAGCAATATGTTTAAACTGAGGCATTTTTTCTAGTGGCTGCATTAATGGTCAAAGGATAAAAATCTAAGTATGAGATGATAACTTTCCTCAAGAAGCTCCTATTTTAATGGGAAAAGCAGACACCTAACCATCACGATACAATGGAATGGAATCTACCAAAGAGGCATGTTAAGAGCATCACCTACAAGGATGGAAAACACTGAAGTTGGAGAGGGGCTTTCATGGGAAAAAGAGAAAGGAATAAGAACTGGAGAAAACAACTTCTAAGATTTCAGTATTTTATCTAGTGTGTTACCTTTTATCCTAGATTAACAAAGAGACAAAATTCATGCCTAAAGGCATTTTGTGTCATTGTGAATGTATCATCAGACTTTAAAGAAGATAGATACTGAAATATCATTTTATCAAGTTAGCTACAACTCTTGGTAATCCAAACATATTTAATTTAAGGTAAATTTTGGAATGAGCTAGTATAAATAAAAGCAAATTTCCTGTATAAAACAATTCATGCTTTCTTCCAAAACCGATGTTTAAGTTTTACATCAAAGATTTTGAAAGCATTTTAATTTTGAAGACTTTTACTAGTTTATTATCAAGTCCTTTGAAACTCACCTTTAGAGCAAAAGCACATCCCACGTAAGTAACAAAACGTTCTTCCTGAACTGGCATTGGTAGCAAAACAGAGACAGACTTCTGTGCCTATAATAAAAATTATTTGGTCAGAAGAATCATGTATAAACCAAATAATCAGGTATAAACCAAAGAAACTGTAAAAGAGGGAGATAGTGATGCTCTTACTAAATGGCATAAGAAGGGAATGATGAGTTTTAGCACTTGCCTCAATACTCTTGATTAGAAATACCCCCAAATAAAAATAGTTTCTTTATAAGAGAGCTTACCAACTATTTAGATACTGTCATTTAGGGTAAATTCAGAAAATCACTCACTTTGAAGAAAATAATCCAGTAAAGACCAGTTCCCACTGTGATGATAAAAAACACATTGGCCAGATCGCCAGCATAGAACAACAAGAATTTCATAACTGTCTGCAATTTAAAAACAATTACAGATGTTAAAGACTCCATCTATTTAGTCCTTTAAGTGACACATTATTTCTAATAATGTATCATTTATCCATTTTCTCAAGCCCCAAAGTCTTGTTTCATGTATGCATGTATCTACCTACTTAGACCGACTGAGCCCCCCTCCTACATACACCTTTTGTATCCTTACTTTTCACTCCATTCCAAGCCTTTCAACCCTTCCCATCTTTCACTAAGAAAGTGGAGTGCTTCCAAATTTTCTCTTAGTTAGAAACCTCTATTCCAATGTTTCCCGCACACTTTCACTAGTTACTTTTTTAAAATGTAAATTGGATATGTCACTCCCTTTCTTAAAAACATACATGACTGCTTACTGAAACACAAACCTTTAACCCACAAAGTCCCTTCCAACATGGACCAAAGTTTATTTTTTATTTATCTTTTATCTGCCAATTCCAATCATGTACTAAATTAATAGCCATATTAACTTTCACCTCAAACACTTTGTGGAATGAAATATTTAATCAAATGTTCTTCCCTTTCTCTCTCTAGAACACTTTCCTGAGTTCTAGGGTATAAACCACATCACTATCACGCCTCCCAGTGCTTGGTACAGTGCCAGGAACTCAGCCAGTAGGCCCTGTGGTGACTGTGGATTGAACAGACAATCTAGCTTGATATCCACTTCTCTAGGAAGCTTTTCTTGACTATCCCAAAGAGTAAATCAAGTCTTCCTGCTCTTATTCCTTAGCATATTGACTTTGGAGTCAATATATCCTAGTTAAACAAGTTGCCATGTAGCCTTTCTCAGAGTCTTCATCAGCACAATCAATAGCTTTTGCTGAAATGCTATAAAAATTGAGTAGAAAATTTAACTTCTGTCTCAATTTCATCATGTATAAAATGAGTAGAATACTATTAATACCTAACTTAATTACTCTATATTGTGAAGACTAAATGAATTACATACATAAATCTTGAAAAAGCACCCAGCACACAGTAAATATTCACTAAATTTTTAAAAAAAATTTAAAGAGATTAAATGAGGAATAAAACTATTATGTTAATAAAATTAAATGAGGGAGATCGTATCATCTTTTTGATGTTGAGATGGTAAAGTTTTCCAACACTTATCATGACATCCCAAAAGTTCAGATGTAGCCGGGCACGGTGGCACATGCCTGTAATCCCAGCACTTTGGGAGGCTGAGACTGGAGAATCGTGAGTTCAAAGCCAGCCTCAGCAATGGCAAGGTGCTAAATAACTCAGTGAGACCCTGTCTACATAAAACACAAAATAGGGCTGGCAGTGGTAGAGTACCCCTGAGTTAAATCTCTGGTACAAAAAAAAAAATCAGATGTAATAATATCAAATATCAAAATTAAAATTTTTGTTATGCAGAGGGCCTCATGGATAAGAATAACAAATAGGTTATATATTCAGAGAAAATATTTCAACATCAAAAATCAAAAAGGAGTTAATATTAGGAAAATACAAAAGCCTTCAAGTGGGAAATCTAATGGAAAATGGACAAGGGTTATAAATAGGCAATTCACAGAAAAGGAAATCCAAATGATTAAAAAAACATATACAGAGTTGGGCTCAGTGGCACATACCTATAAGCTTAGCAGCTTGGGAGACTGAGGCGGGAGGATCACGAGTTCAAAGCCGGCCTCAGCAAAAGTAAGGAGCTAATAAGCAACTCAGTGAGACCCTGGCTCTAAATAAAATACAAAATAGTACTGGAGATGTGGCTCAGTGGTTGAGTGCCCCCGAGTTCAATCTCCGGTACCCCGTCTCAAAATACAAAATCAAAAGTGAGGGGCTGGGGTTGTGGCTCACTTGCCTAACATGTAAGAGGCACTGGGTTCGATTCTCAGCACCACATATAAGTAAATAAAATAAAGGTCTATTGACAATTAAAAAAAATTTTAAAAAGTGAAAATAAAATCAACAATGACATACTAACATATATCATCATATTGACAAAAAATGGAAAAGTTGGAAAAGTATCAAATGTTGGTGAGAATGGGCAGAAACAAGAATGGCATTGCTGATGGGAATATAGACTGATATACAGCATTGTGGAAGAAAATGAGGTGTAATATGCCCTATGACCCAGCAATATTTATGCTAATTTTTTCCAGTTTCATTTTGATTTATTTTGTATGCTACCTATCCTAATTTATACTCCAGAAAAGTTCAAGGCAAATTCCTTACTCATCCTATAGCTATGTCTTATGAGAAGGATCCAGAATAGTTAAAAGAGAAAAGTACATTTCAATTATACCTGTAAATCAATCATGGGACTTCCAATGCGTCTCTTCCACCCTGCTGTCTTCAAGAGAGATGATAAAACAGCTAGCCCACCCAACACACCCAAAGCAATCTAAAACAAAGAAAAGTTTTAGAATTTATGATTCCTCTCATCAGTATTCAAATACACTATAACTAGAAAGGGAAAAGTGCTCAAAAAATGGTGCAGGGCGAGGGAGTATGATTAAATGACACTGGAACCAAACTGAAGGAAGTTACAATGGCCAAATTTGGGAGAATTTGAGCTACAAAATAAATAATAATGGATTATAATTGAGTTATCACTGATTTAAATAAATAAAGGCAAGGGGAAAGCTTTTCCTTGTAATAAATTTCCAATTTGTACATACAGAAAGAATGAGGGAAATAGAAAAAAAAAATCACCATCAGGCAAATATCATAATAATACTTTTTGCAGGCAAGGATCGTCAATGGATGCTAAATTTGGAGGGCAAAAGAATGATGAAGTCGGGCACAGTGGCGCACGCCTGTACTCCCAGGACTTTAGGGGGCTGAGACAGGAGAATTGAGAGTTCAAAGCCAGCCTCAGCAACAGCGAGGTGCTAAGTAACTCAGTGAGACCCTGTCTCTAAATAAAACATAGAATAGGGTTGGTGATGTGGCTTAGTGGTCGAGTACCCCTGAGTTCAATGCCTGGTACCAAAAAAAAATAATAATAATAATAATAATGTTGAGAAGTAGGATATGTGCATAGTTTTAAAGAATCTCTCCATGAAATATTTAATAATTACAAATGGAAAAATATAGATGAGAACACTGCAGAAACAATCTTTGCCACATGAACAAAATTAATATCACCAGTAATAAGTCACACTATACTAACATCATGTACCTTCTGATATCAGGCATTGAGAACACATCATTTCCATGGTATCTTTGCTAAAACTAAATGAATTCAATTAATCATGCAAAGATACAGACAAACCCAAATTGAGGGCCTAAATAATTAAAATGTACTCTTCTAAAGTGTTATGGTCATGAAAAGACAAAGAAATACAAAGAAAGTGTTACAGACTGGAGGATAATAAGACGAATGATAGCTATAAGCAATCTGGGATATAGATTGGGTCTTAAAACAGAGAAAAATGGTGGAAAAAAAAAAAAACCTGTAAAATCCATGTATGCAGTTAGTTAACAAGATTACATTAATATTCTTTTCCTGATTATGGTTATGTTTTCACTGTATTATGGTTATTTGAGATGTTAATATTAGACAAGGCCAGGTAAGAGTTTGTGGCAAATTTATTTTGATGTCTTTCTTGTATATCTGAAATTAATTTTTTAGATTAAAAAAAGTACTAAATATTTTAACAGGTTAAAACATACTCACATCAGTCTGGACATATGCTTCTCCTTGATTCATTTCATATTTGACTGAGAAAGAAACCTGAGATTTAAAAGAAAACAAATTAGTCATACTGAATTCTATAATATAAACCTACTTTTATTATAAAAACACATTTTTAGCTGGACTTCACCATAAATGCCATATTTTTTAAAAATATTTTTTAGCTGTAGATGGACACAATATCTTCATTTTATTCATTTTTATGTGGTGCTGAGGATTGAAGCGCTCTACCACTGAGCTACAACCCCAGCCCCAAATGCCGTATTTTTTAACTGTCCATATTACTAGAGTTGATCTTTCCTTACACATAAGTAGATATGCTTTTTGAGAATATTTTCTGTTGCTTTAAATATATCATTCTTAGACATATGAACGAGAGGGGCTCATTAGGAGTTTAGTTAGGTTCATTAATAGCAGCTCAAGTCAAACTAAGCATTTTTCATTTTCTTTTTTAATATTTTTTTTTTTTTTAGTTGTAGATGGACACAATATCTTTATTTTTATTTATTTTATGTGGTGCTGAGGATCGAACCCAAAGGATCAAACCCAGGGCCTCATGCATGTGAGGCAAGCGCTCTACCACTGAGCCACAATCCCAGCCCGCATTTTTCATTTTCTGATAGGTTTCTGTAATTAAGAAATGTGAATGAACTCATGTATTAAGATTACTCAATAGTCTGAACAAGAATCATGGGGATGCCATTATATGAAGAGAAGAGAAAAAAATATGGTGAGAGGTAGGAGAAACAATTACTTAAGTCTTATGATGGTCACAGAATGGGGAGTTTCAAGAAGGAGGAGGCTAAGAGATCAGTGTCAGATGCATAAATGTCAAGTAGAGTTCACTACTATTTCAGCATCCCTCACAGTGATGCCTGACTGCCAATGACTCTTCCACTAAAGAATTGTATCCATTCTTCCTTTTTTTAATATTTAGGATCCATAAAAATTCAACTCCTAACATTATTAGTTAAAACAAATTAAGGCTTAACTGTGTAAAGAGAAAAGTTTGTCTAAAAACTTGAAAAAAGTTTGTCTTAAACTACATCAACTATACATTTACACATACAAGGGTACTGATTAGTAATGTACTTGCCTTAACAGACTGGCTCTTGGGATCTTTGATATCAATATCACTGTAGGCAATAGTAATTAAGGGAGGGTATATGTTTCCATTTTTTGTGTTTGGCACAAGGTTGATGCTATTTAAAAGAAAATGCATTTATAGTTTGAATACATATAGGGGGACTTAAACACATATTTATCATTACATTTGAATTTAAAATAGGTTATTATGATGATCTCAGAACCAGTTAATAAATTCTAAGGAAGATTAACATAAACTAAGAGTAACAACACAAGCTAATCTTAAATGGTCAAAAATTTAGTATTAGAGTATATGCTCAGAAAAATTAGAAACGCTTATGATCCAGGTCCTATGAAGTTTACAAAGGAAATCAGTGAAGCATTGTAAAACCATCTTCAAGGAATTATCAAAAGAGGAGCACTACATGATGACTAAAGAAAGGCAGATAATATTCTGACTACTGAAAAAAGAATTCCTAACAAAATATGTGTCACATCTAGTACTGTTTAAGGCACAAAACAGGCTACATTTTGCTCGAATAGGGTACATTATGCATTAGTACTGTACAGCCTGTGTATGCAAACAGGAAAGTGTCAGCATGGTTTCATCAAGAACAAGTCAAGACTGACTAGGTTTGATTTCATTTTTTTTAAATTTCATTTTTACTAGGGATACTACATTAGCAGATTAAAGAAAGGTTAAAAACAGTACATTTGGATTTCAGCAAGATATGTAACAAAACTTCCATATTGCCACCTCACAAAATCATTAGCAGAATCAAAGTAAAATAAGAGTGAAAAAAGTGTATATTGAAGTGTTTCAAAGTGCCAAACTAACATAAGTTGTATCAGTGTGTACAATGTATACATCATAAAATGTTAAAGTAGGATTCAAATTCCTTAGACACAGGAATTTTACGCTGAAAAAACAAAACTGTGAGCTATATGTTCAATTCTGGTGTTGCTAATTAATGTGGGTTCACCTAGAACCATAGCGATTCAGGAAATGAGAATGGGGGAGGCTGAACTAACAAGCATCTGTCAGGCTTTTTCTAAAATACTCATTTTGGTTCAGGTATTTATCTTTCCTCACTCTTTCAACACATTTTAATTCAGCAGGTCTAGAGTGGGACCTAGACTATGAGTTTTGACCAAACTCCTCAGGCTCCTCTAACATCATCCCCTCCTTGGCTCTTTACCTTTATAGGTCTATGCTAATCTACACAGCTACCTGTGAAAACTTTATGTATTATTACAGTTCAGTTGCCTTTATTGCTTTTATTTGATAATTAACTGGTAAACACTTTCATTTTCTCATATACCCCAAGCCTAATTTATTCATTAGATATTTGTTTACCTCACTGATATCTGGGTAGCAATTCGAATTACTCTTGGCTGACTTCCTAAGTCATTTTCTTGTCCACTTACTGCATCCACTAAGAAAATGCGCCGAGTCAGAAGCCACTTGCTCGGGCTACTGTCTTTTATTATAAAAAGAAAAACAAAAATAAGGTAATATTAAGAAAAAAATCAAGTTGTTCAAAACGATTCTCAAAAAGTTTACTAAAGAAATTTAAGATAAAAATTATTATTTTGTTTTAGATAAGGTAGCTGCAAAGAGCTACTGCTATAAGTAATGCCTGATTACTGTTTTTCTCAGCTTATCTGATGTCATCTGATTGTTTGAATTTTTTACTAATATGGATGAAAATTACCTGAAAAAGTCATATTTTATAGCATAGGTAACAACAAAAGAAATTAATTTGTCTAAAAAGCAGATCAAGGACAGTTTGAAGGAAAAGCAATTTACAGTTCTACTACTTCTCATATATATTCTTAGCAATAGTATAAATCTCTTAAGATATGCCTGACAATAGGATTAGTAAACATACAAGTAGTCTTACTGTTTTACATTTTGGTGTACTGTAAAGAATCCCATAAAAAAAAAAAAAAAAAGAAAAAAAGTCTAGCTAAGAAAAAAAAAAAAGAATCCATGATCTTTCTTATAATCAGTGGTTTATTAAATTATCATGTTGGGTAACTTATCTAATGATTTTTCAGCTCAGAGAAAGAATGGTACATACAGATGTCTTACCTTGGTTCACAAACATTTTATTGTGTTGAAGATTTAGGTTTAACACAGGCACAGCCCAAATATTTTGGTGTTGATTTTCATCAGTATATTCAAGGTAAATATCATAAAATACAGGAGTGGGAAAGTCAGTTAATAATTTAGAGATAGAAATCTCACACTGGAAAATAAAATTAAAAATAAAAGCATCATAAATTGAAAATTTAGAAAGCATATTTATTATTCTTAAGACAGTGTTTTGTTTTAGTTTTACAAAATAAATTATCTTTACCTCATTTATATACATTTCCATACGACTTACAAAATGTATTTTTCATTATGGTTTTGTTCTACATATGTGTATATACATTTTAATTAAGAAAAATTTTTGTAGACTACTGAATATCTTTCAAATGTTTGTTTAGTTGTTGATGGACCTTATTTTATTCATGTATTTACATGTGGTGCTGAGACTCAAACTCAGTACCTCACACATGTGAGGCAAGTGCTCTGCCACTGAGCCACAACCCTAGCCCCTCTTTCAAATGTTTAATAGCTCACAATATTTCTTTGTACAACACAATAATTTCAAAATGAATGATAAGGATGGGAAGGAGAAATGAAGATGTGGAGAGAAAAGGGAACCCAAGGAGAGAGAAAATGATATTTTGGGGGAGGAGGTATCAGGAATTGAACTCAGGGCACTCAACCACTGAGCCACATTCCCATGCTATTTTGTATTTTTTTTTAGAGACAGGGTCTCACTGAGTTGCTTAGTGCCTTACTTTTGCAGAGGCTGGCTTTGAACTCGCGATCCTCCTACCTCAGCCTCTCCAGCACACCTCAGGTGTGTGCCACTGCACTCGGCAAGGGTATTTTTTTATGTGTTATGGGGAAGTCAAGTGAAGGTGTAACTGTACGAGTCACCAAAAATAAAGTTGTATTTTAACTTTATTCCAAAATGATTGAAAACAGCATTATTTCTTAAGACCAACATAAGAGCCAGATTATGAAAATTTAATATTACAGGATGATTAAGATTCTATAGATGCCAAGGTATTCTCCTCATACTGATTAAATATTCACATATTATTCCAATTATTGCTGATGTGGCAGTTTGAAAAATGAAGCTGAAATTGGACTAATAGTGTTCAAACTTACATTTTGTTGATAGGTTGTTCCAAAAGAATAAGCAGCATTTAGTCTTGTCTCAGTGTCTGGACAAAGCTACAGCAAAAGAATGTAACTGATAAATCTCTCTCACAATTGTTTTCCATGGTTCTTAGCTACCATATGAACATAAGCTCTCTATAAAACTTACCTACTATATCAAGGGGATGAAAAATTAAGGGAATATATTCATCATAAATTATAGTCATTGCTTTAAAAACAGTTTTAAGAAATTCCAGCTTAAAGCATCAGAAATCAACTTGGTATATAACTGATACTCTTTGAGCAATAATTTAGTATTTTCCTTAGGCAAAAATGAAAAATATTTGTAATTCTTTAGCTAGAATCATGCTCACCTGTAAAACACCGCCTTCTAAAGTTTGCCACTTGAGAAAATTTCCTCTTATATCATAGGAAGCAGCAATAAACTTCAGTTTTGTATTCTGTTTAAAGAAAAACAATAAAATAATGTCAAATACTCTGAAGCCAATGTAATATCCTATAAAGAAATTCTGACTATTGACTAATTCTTTTTTTTTTTTTTTGGTACCGAGGATTAAACTCAGGAGTACTTGACCACTGAGCCCCATCCTTAGTCCCATTTTTGGTGTTTTATGTAGAGACAGAGTCTCACTAAGTTGCTTAGCACCTCGCCATTGCTGAGGCTGGCTTTGGACTTGCGATTCTCCTGTCTCAACCTCCCAAAGTGCTGGGATTATAGGCGTGCACCACCGCACCCGGCTTGACTAATCCTTTTTCATTGCTGATTGTTAAAAACTTAAATTCAAATTTCATTTTGAATCTAGGTTAATCTAACTACCTCTATGATTAAATACATGCAAAAGAGACCAACCCCGGCCCCAACCTGTGGAGGAGGAGATAGACTGTGCTGCAGCCCCTCATCAACCAATGGGCAGCTGTGCCAGCCCATTTCCTTCTAGAGACAACAGTCAGGACCAGGAAGACCATCCCTGAGGTCCCTGAAGGCCCAGTTATACTAGAGGTGCGGTACTGGTAACCTGTAGGGACACTACAATATTATAGGGTAGAAACTGTAATACCTCAGATTGGCACTGCTAGAGGGGAAGACACATGAACAACATGAAAAAACAAGGGAAGAAAATGCTCCAATCAAACCAAGATGCTACAACAATAGAATCAATTGATAGCACAGAAGATAAAATGTCAGAGAAGGTATTCAGAATGTACATAATTTAAATGATCTGTAAAGCACAGAATAATATGACAGAGCAAATATAGGCAACAATTGATCAATCCAATGAAGAGACTAGAGAGCAAATACAGGCAACCACTAATCACACCAACAAAGAGATAAGAGAGCAAATATAGGGAGCAAAAGATTACTTGAAGGAAGAGATAGAGACTCTGAAAAAAAAAAACAAGCAGAAATCCTTGAAATGAAGGAAATAATAAATCAAATTAAAAAATTCAATAGAAAGCATCACCAACAGACTAGATAACTTAGAAGACAGAACCTCAGATAATGAAGACAAAATATATAATATTGAAAATAAAGTTGACCACACAACGAAGATGCTAAAAAACCATGAACAAAACATCCAAGAATTATGGGATAACATGAAGAGACCAAATCTAAGAATTATTGGGATAGAGGAAGGCACAGAGATACAAACCAAAGGAATGCAAGATCTCTTCAATAAAATAATATCAGAAAATTTCCCAAACATGAAGAATGAATTGGAAAATCAAATACAAGAGGCTAACAGGACAACAAATTTTGTACAAAACTACAACAGATCCACACCAAGGCACATTATAATGAAAGTGCCTAACACACACAATGAGGATAGAATTTTCAAAGCTGTAATAGAGAAGGATTAGATTACATACAGGGGGAAACCAATTTGGATTTCAGCAGATTTTTCAACCCAGACCCTCAAAGCCAGGAGATCCTAGAACAACATATACCAAGCTCTGAAAGAAAGTAGGTACCAACCAAGAATCTTGTATCCAGAAAAATTAAGCTTCATATTTGAAGATGAAATAAAAATCTTCCATGATAAAAGTTAAAAGAATTTACAGCAAGAAAATCTGCACTAGAGAGCGTTCTTGGCAAAATATTCCATGAGGAGGAAATGAAAAAGAACCATGAAAATCGGCAAAAGGAGGAACTACATTAAAGGAAAACCCAATCAAAGGAGAAACCAAATCAAGTTAAAAACCAAAAATAAACTAAAATGAATTGTAATACAAACCATATTTCAATAATAACCCTGAATGTTAATGGCCTAAACTCATCATTTAAAAGACACACACAGACTGGCAGATTGGATTAAAAGACTCAAATTGTGGAATTTACACTGATGTTGGCTCAGGGCTGTGCCTACAATGGACAAAAGGACTGTGTGAGGAACATCAGCTGAACATATAAGTAAGGCAATTAGTTTTCTCTCTTCTTTCAAAATTTTTTCTTTGTTTATTTAGTTTTCTGTAATTTGGATATGAGATGGCTAGGTGTTACTTTATTTTTTTACCTATGTATATTTGGTACTTATCCTATTTGATATTCTCTCAAAATCTGTGCTTCTTATCTCAGATTTTAGAAAATTTTCAGATATTTTTACTTCAAATATTTTTTTCTGCTGTTTTCTTCTTTTTGTATTCTAATTATGCATGCTCTATTCTTTGATATTGTCCCACAATTCTTGGGTTGCTTTTATTTCCTTTGTATTTTTGTTTGGGAAATTTTTAATTAACTTATCATCAAGATCATGGTTTCTTTCCTTGGCCATAAATTAATTGATGGCATCAGAAGGTATTCTTCCTTTCTAGTTCAGCATGTTTGATTTCTAGAATTTTGTTTTGATTCTTAACGTTTCCATTTTCCCTAACATAGTTTATAAGTTTTTGCATGCTGTATACTTTTTTCCCATTAGAGTATTTAACATATTAATCATAATTACTTTAGTTTTTTTAACTTGGCAATTCAAACATGTATGATATGTTTGAGTCTGATTTTTATCTTCAGACTGCATTTTAGCATGTCTTGTAACTTTTTGTTGAAAGCCAGACATGTTTTATTGAATGATAAAAAATGAGGTAAATAGGCCACTGATAGGAGTATTTATTTTATCTGGTGAGGGCTTGTCTGGTGTGTAATGCTTGCTTGCAGCTAAAGGTACCAGAGGCTTTAAGTTTTCGTCCTGTACTTTTTTTAATCTCACTGTTTGAGTTTTCTTAAACACCACTTCAAGGAGAAAGAATCTGTGTATTACAACTCTTTCAGCTATAATTGATTGTTATTATACCAGATCCTTGCTGTTGTGCAGGTCAGATATGAGACAAAGGAGTTTTTTCTAATCTTATCCAGTCTTTAAGTGGGTCTATGTCTGAGGACTATGACTTTCACAAGTGTTTCATCAACATGTACCACCCGCACTGGCACCCTTACTTCCTTCTCTGACTGCAGCATTCCCAATTGCTTATTTTTCTTTGAAATTTTGTCCTTGATTGACTTTGTTTTTAATTCACAACCTGATCCTATTGGAGACATAAGGTCTTTCTGGAATCTTCAGTGGGAAACTGGTGGGGTATCTGGAAGGAAAATTGTGGAACTATGAGGGTTTCCCTAAGTCTACAGGACCCCAAGGTTTCCTTAGTCTCAAATTAGCCCATATTCTGTCTCCAGCTATTCTTCAAGATTATATATATCAGTTGGCAGTTCTAGCAGTACATTGTTGGGTCCAAGAAATGTAATTTGATTTTCAAACATTTTTGTTACTGTAAGGATAAGACTGATGACTTTTGATTACTTAACATATCAGAATGAAACAAAAAGTCAGTTTCTTAATTTTAAAACAATGTTTAAAAACTTGTTTAATTTTATTCATTCTTGCCGTTTCTGTATTTTTTTTTCCATCTCTGATTTTTTTTTCCATTTCATCATCCATTTTATTTGGGAAATGCTTTTGTGGAATATAGAAAATCAATGTGATTAATTCTGTTTCATGTTCTTAATCTTATCCCTACATCTTCTATAGACTGTTTTTAATTTCTTTACATAGAATAATTGATATAATTTTTATATATTGAGTAGTTGTATATATTGAATAGTTTATAGTTTATCAGACCTACATTGTATTGTTTCTACTCATTTTTTCTTTTCTTTTTTTTTAAATATTATTTTTTAGTTGTTTTAATATCTTTATTTTTACATGGTGCTGAGGATCGAACCCAGTGCCTCACGCATGCTAGGCGAGCACGCTACCACTGCGCCACAACCCCAGCCCATACTCATTCTTTCTTAAGAATGAGTAGAATATAAACAATATACATAGATTCTATTGGACAATTAAAAATAAATAAATTTTAAAAATAAATACATGCAAAAAACCTGAACTTATTTTTTGCATAAAAATTATTATTTCAGAATTAAGAGAGCATTAGTGATAATCTCCTTTCAAACCTATTAAATGAGGGATGAACATAGGGGAAAGGTATCATTTCTTCCTTCTGGGAAGATAAATAGAGGTGAGAATCAGGACCTGTGAAGTACCGTGAATGTTATAAAGCCCAATCAATCTTGGAAAGCATTTCTCAAAACTGTGAGGACACATGAAGACAGAAACTATTTTGCATTTGATGATGAGAACTACTCTTCACAATTTCACAAGTACTACTTGCTGCTCTAACCACATATCCCAGAGGTATCCATATACTCAAGTAAGACAGCTAAGCTCTACACTGTTTAGTTTCTTTTTCTTTTTTTAAATGGAATTTTTTTTTAATATCTTTATTTTATTTACTTATTTTTATGTGGTGCTGAGGATCGAACCCAGTGCCCCATGCATGCAAGGCAAGTGCTCTTGCCACTGAGCTACAGTCCCAGCCCCCTGTTTAGTTTCTATAAGTAACTGATATTTATATTTTAAGTAACTAAACTTTAAAATACAATCTTAAAAAATTAAGGATTGTGAGTAGTTAACTTTCTTACTACCATTAAAATTTGCAGATAAAAATGTAGCTATCCTTTAATGATGTAGTAATTTACCTGTTTTTGTCCTGTAAAACTAAAATTTGCTGGAAGAGGAGTAGTACTGAGTACTTGAGGTGCCAATCCTAGCTGGTCTCCATAAAACAGCCATGGAAGATTCTGTCTCCTATAATTAATTATAATTGTTTTAATAAAAACAAGAAATATTTCTGATTATTTATATTTGTGAAAATAACAGCACTAAATTCAGTCAAAAAAATTTCACCAATTAAAATGTCCATACCAAAATGAAATAGAATGAACAGTGCTCAGTCCAGCAGTCTTTTCAAAGATATACTGAAATAGTCGACATGCATCAAATGTGACAGAGTCAAAAGAATTCATGTTCATCACACACATATTTCCAAGAGCTTGGCAAGATGTTAGGTTGGCATAGACCTACAAACAACAATGGCAAAGAAATTTAACATGACACTAATAGCCAAAACAAAAATTGATCTAAAAATTTTGCTTCATTTTATCTATTAATTCTTTTGTTCTTTTTATTTTGCTTATAAATGCCTTTCCTCTAGCTTAAGTAGAAACTTTCCATGTGGGAAGATTAAGAATATATTTTAATTATAATTTTAGGCTAAAATATGAAGACAAGCAACTGAAAGAGAAGTAAAAATTTATAGCATGATATTTTAGAAAACTATTAAGTAAAATATATTTGATAATTAGATCTGATACATATAAATCTAGCCTATTTTGTTCAAGTAATCTGTTTATGAACAATCAAATAAGATCATTTTTGAATTTACCTCTCAAACTTTTTTCTCAATTTTCCTTATTAGGAAAAGGGTGCTCCATATTTAGTTATTCAAGTCAAAAACTTTGAAGCAGATTCATCTCTTCTCCTCCCCATATCCAACTCATTAGTAAATCCTTCAAGGAAGAGTCAGAAGCTAAATACTCCTCTCATTTCCATGCCTCCCTTGTACAGTTTCCCTCTGTCTCACTCAGGTTACTGTGATATTGTCCTAAGCGTTCTCCCTGCTTCTGTCCTTGCCACAACAAAGTCTAATCTCCATGCTACAGCAATACTTTCAAATCCTGAAGTTAGGTCATATTGTCCTTTGCAAACAATTCTTCTATGTCCCTAGGATACACTCCAGGTCCTTGTTAGAGCCACTCCCTACACCTCTCGATCTTACCTCCTCTCCATTTTCCCTGCTCACTCCCTGTCCCAGCCACTTCAGTCCTCTTTTAGTTTCTTAAACATGAACAAGTCAGTGAACTCGTGCTTTATGATCTCTGCTCCTGTTGTGGTCTCTGCTAGATATTTACAGGGATCACCCTCACTTCTTTCAGGTCTTTACTAAATATCACCCTCAGAAATGCCTGTGCTAACCATCCTATATAACAAAGGACCTTGTCTTCCATGTTCTTTACCCTGGTTTATTGTCTTCATAGCACTTAGACTATAAGCTCAGTCAAGGATTTCTTTTTCTTTTTTTGAAATATCTAGTGGCTCTAACAAGGACTTAGAGTTTATCCTAGGGACATAGAAGGATTGTTTGCAAAGGAAAACTTGACCTAACTTCAGGATTTGAAAATATTCAAATATTCAAAATAATCGCTGTAGCACAGAGATTAGATTTTGTTGTGGCAAGACAGAAGCAGGGAGAACATTTAGGACAGTATCACAGTAACCTGAGTGAGACAGAGGGAAACTGTGGACAAAGGAGGCATGGAAGTGAGGGAAGTGTTTAGCTTCTGGCTCTTTGAAGACTGAGCCAATAGGATTTACTGATGAGTTGGATATGGGGAGGAAGAGAAATATCAGATTGAAAACAAGGGCTGGCACACACTAGGTCATCAATTAACATTACTAAATGATGGTCAGTTTCCCTGAACACTCAATTGCAGCCAAATCAGCTTGGAGATATTCAATTTGTATATACAGAAGAACATTTGCTTTAGGTGTTCTCTTTCAATCCACTAGAAAGGGTTTATTCTTCTTATGGAATATGACCAAGGAGATAGGTATTTTGAGAGAAAATATTTATTAGGGTAAAAAAGTGAAATAAAACTTTATTTAAAAAAATCAAACTCACCCAACATGCAGCTGCTGCTGACTGCAAATACTTTGCAAACCATTCTGAAGCTAAAGACATACCCTGTAAGAAAAACATGAATTTAAAGTTCAAATAAAGAGTGCTCAATCCTATACTGTTATTAATATGTATATTGTTAAGTGAGAAATGACTAATATTACTTTCTTAATGTTAGTGGAAGGACAGATTCTAATGGGAATTCAAAATTAAATTCTAACCAATGTCAGTTATTATAAATAAGACTGCATACAATATAATTAAACTTGGGCAAGAATATGAAACAAAATCTGTCTACAGTCCAAAAAAATACTAATGTCTATTTTGTTGATTCAAAAAATAAAGCGGCATAAAAGAAAAGAAAAATAATAAATCCTGAGAATTGAGTGGTTAACTTCTGTTGATTTAGGATTATTATAAATACTGTATTAAATTGACAAGTATTACAAAATTAGGGACATGATTTCTCAGCAACTGGAAATTTGGGATATACAGAGTAATTAACATTTAAAATCTCCAAAATGGTGCTTCTCAAACTTAGAAGTTATCAGAATTAATTTGAGAACATCCTAAAAGTAGAAAATGACTACTTTCATTCCAAACAAAATCAATGAGAAGCTCCAGGATGAGACCAAGGTATATACAGGTTTTGAAAGCTCTGGATGTAAACTCTGGCTAAGAACCACTGTTTTAAAGTTTATCTGCACATCTTGCTAAAAAATAAACTAGACATGAACAGAGGAGATACAGCCAAATTATACAGAACATGGCAGCAGTTGATATGATTATATAACTTTGAGTGAATAAACTGGAGTATTATGTCACTATTAAAAATTATAATTATACAAGATAAGACTGAAACAGTAGAGAAATCAAGGAGGTGCCTAAAGAATAATAGAGTCATGTGAAGAACACAGGAGCTATCTTGAAGGAAAATCCAAATTTGAGACAACTTGAGCTTTGAAAAGAAGAATAACTAATAGATTACAACAATGATTAGAAACTGAACCAGGCACGGTGGCGCACACCTGTAATCCTAGCACTTTGGGAGGCTGAGACAAGACAATCACTAGTTCAAAGCCACTCTCAGCAATGGTGAGACACTAAGCAACTCAGTGAGACCCTGTTTCCAAATAAAACACATAATAGGGCTGGGGATTGACTCAGTGGTCGAGTACCCCTGAGTTTAATCCCTGGTGCCGAAAAAAAAGATTGCAAACTGAGTGAACAAAGATTGTATGAGTTCATGGTAAAGATTAAAAGAAAAAGAAAAAGCACAAAGAGAATAATCTTCCTTATAGAAGATTATTAGCTAACCAATGAAGAATAAAAGAATTGTGAAATCATTAGAAATGGCCAATTTAACCATTTATTAAAAGCTCATCAATAGATGCTAAAATGGAAAAATCTCAAGATAAAATCTCAGACTAATTTATTAATCACAGTGCCTTTATAATAGAGGTAGTGGCTGATGAATCTGTGATCAAGCAAATAAATTAGTGTCACCAGTAACTGGATGACCTGTCTTACTTGCTGTTTCAACGCAAGAGACTATATATAACCTATAGGATTCGCCCCCCCCCCAAAAATGTTTCACTGAGTATATTCATGAGAAAACAACCAGAAAAATCCAGGAAAACACATACACAAACAAAAGCAAAATGGAACAGGAGTCTGTTCTAGATTAAAGAAACTAAAAAGATTAGTTGCAATGTGGAATTCTTGATTGGATCCTGGATCCTCTCCTCCAGAAAAAGAAAAGAAAAAGGATACTATCAGAAGAACTGAGAAAATCTGATTAGATATCAGATAATTCTATTTTATTAATTTTAAATTTCCAGGCTGTGATGCTAGGAAGATGCCTTTTTTCTTAGGCGATACACATTAAAGTATTTGGAATAAACTGTCACTATGTCTACATCTTATTTTCAGATGGCTTAGGAAAAAATATGTGTATATGTATGTATATCTACATGCAATAAATAATCTCTTGTTTTGGGGACAACTGGTTCTAGGACCCCCACAGATACTCAAATCCACAGTTGTTCAAGTCCCTTATTCAAAATGATATAGTATTTACAGTTAAACCTAAGCTATATCCTCCTATATACTTTAAATCATCTTTAGATTACTTATAATACATAACACAATGTAAATGCTATGTAAACAGTTGTTATATCATTCTGTTTTGGAATCAATGACAAGAAAAAGTTGTCATATTCAGTATACATGCTATTTTTTTCTAATATAATCAATCTGCAATTGTTTGAATTTATGGATGCAGAACATACAGATACAGTATTAAATACTGTTAGTATGTAAAAAGTATTTACATACATAAAGTGAGATATATCAATTGTGGCAAAATACTAATAATCTGTTAACCTAGGTGAAAGATGTATGCACAGTCATTCTTTCAATTTTCCTGAAATTTTTCAAAATAAAATTTTTTGGGAAAAATACCTATGCAACATGCTAGCTCACGATTATTGTCTTTGTGAAAAGAGAATGAGAAAACACTGACCATATGTATAGAAATTCTTTACTGATTGGCAGGAATATTCCCAAAGTAGGTTTGGAAGCCCCTGTTTTAAAATTACACAAAAGTAATTACATCCAAAGTTTGTGTCCCAAGAAAACTTTCGACTTTAATATTCAAAGTAGACTCTTCTAATTAGGAAGAATGTTGTAGAATCAATCAATACAAGTATTTAAGTCTAACTAGCAATTCCAGTCTCAACATAAGCTAATACATGTGCATTGTTTTTTCAATTAAGTTAATTTCATGTTTAATTACTTTAAACCAGTCCCTCAGAATCTGACTGACCTACAAATGCATAGATATAACTGAACTTTTATACCTGCCAAAAGGAGGAATGGGCCAAGATACTCATGATATCTTAGTTAGATTTTGTTTCCATGTTTTATACTTTGTCTACACAGAATTGTCTAAACAGCAGTTATGTGACTTAGACACGGGGATTCCAGACTTGTCCTTGGGAAACCATGTCTTCAGGAATGGTATGTTTAAATGAAATACATTCACTGGATCAGATTAACTTTAAGAATAGAATATCCTCTACCTTCTTAAGGGAATAGCCCTTCCCTTCCTCTGAGGAAGGGAGAATGTGGAGGTGCTGGTACAACAGAAAGTGGCATGGTGGGAAGACTGGTTACACTGAACAAATGAGAAAAAGTGGAATTCCAAGCAGGAGATGAAATTGTTAGTTATAAAGATAAGGAAGTTTTGGCAAAGACTTCTTGGGATCCAGGATTTTAAAACTATATTAAAAATGTCAATGATGAAAAAATAATTAAGGATAATAAGCCCCAGATTTCTCATTACTGAGCAGATACCTAAAATTTGCCAAGGAATGGCTAAAAAGAACCCTAAAGATAGCAGTATGAACTCATTTCTTTTAGTATATATGCAGAGAGAGATACAGATACAGTTATATAAATGTATATAAAATGGTTATAGTAGAATGCCAATTAATAAATGTGGAAGGAATGATGAAAAACAAAAATTAACTTTTGGTAACCATCACAGCAGTGGTTGATAAAGGCAAGTGTCATTAATGGAGTTGGAAGCTGGTAAGCTTAGTGAGAAAGAGGAAGCATAATCTTAGAAATACCAAATTCCCCTGACGAAACACCAATCCATTACAAGGGGAAAATGGTAACTTTACAGCTGTCATGGTGACTTTATGGCAGGTGCTCAAGGTTACTATTATCAGTGGTGGGACAGGTGGATCCTGAATACCTCCTGATGTGATGCAATGTAATGAGAAATGTGCATCATTGCTGTGGATTTCTGCCAAGCAGGAACTGAGTATAAGGAAACACTGTGCAGATCCAGGTTGAGAGTCATCCTACAGATGGTAAGCCCTATAAGCTTCAAAACTGTCAAGTTCAAGAAAGACAGGGAGAGTGAAACTGAAAAGATAAAAGGGGCATGACTTCTAAAGGACTAGGGATCTTAGGTCAGATAGGCAAAACAGACATTGCTGGGACTTCTGGCAAAACTATTTCAACTTGAGTTATTTGAAAAAGGAAAAAAATAAAATAAAGGCCTACAAATTTGATAATCATATACAGACATTCACTACAATCAGACTGGGAAAGAATGATCCAGAAGACATGCATTTTGTTGCAAATGAGCCAGTTTTGGGATGATCTCAGAATTTCCCATGTATATTTCTACTTTAACATTTATTTTGCTATTGTGAAACTATTTGGTACTTGCCTGTCACCCCCACAATACTATTCTGGAAGAGAGGAATTCTGCCTTATTCAAGATACCAGATTCCATCCTTGTCATTGCTATTTTCATGTCCCTCCCAATCATTTCTACTCTATGATGATATTAACAAGTAGATCACAACCTATTTTCCACAAGCTCTGCTGACATACTGGATATCTTCAGTGTTTACCAGCTCCTATCCTAACTAACTCCGAGTTAGTTCTCTCTACTCTTGTTCTAACTCATCCTCTTCTCTCATTTTACACCCCCGATCTTATTATCACTAGCATCTGCTGCAAAACCTCTAACCCTCGTTTCTCAGTGTTCTCATCTACAAAACAAAAAACCTGGCTAGATATCAACAATCCTTGTTTTTCCAATGCCTACTATGTATGGGCACTGCAATGTAGGTATTACTATTATTATGTCCAACTCACAAAAAACTAAAGTGTTAGAAATATTAAGTAAATTTCCCAAAGACCAAGGCTAAAAAACTAATGACCAGCAAATCCAGGGTTCAAATATAGAGTCCATGGTGTCCTTTACTGTATTATACTGCATCCTTACAGAAATCAGATATTTTCAGTTTCAACATTTTCTGATTTCATTGAAAAAGGAATGAGCTCTCTAAACTATGATGTTCAGTTGTTAAGCTAATGTTTCTTAGATTGATAATTTGTTTCAAAGTGATTTACACTTACATGTTTCTCATTTTTGTCTGAAACCAATTACCAAAGAAAGAAATGCAGAAAGATCCCTCACAATCAACAAAAAAGTGAAACATACTCACAAGTTCTCCAAGACGTGCAGTTGAAAGTAAACGTGGAGGAAAATTCTCTGTGTTACTGAAACATAATCCTCCTGTCTTCATAAATAAATAAGGGGGGGGGGGAAAGACCTAGTTTATGGAAAGTTACAAGCAATTGAATTAAAAATACATACTTTGTCAATTTGATTATCCTTACTAAAATGTTAGGTTCTGAACATGCACAGGACCTGCTGGCATTAACGAATGTTGGTTCACATCGGATACACCTGTTCAACATAACAAAAAATACTTTTAAAAATGTTAATGAATTATACTAAACTTCATTTAATTGAGAACTTTTTTAAAAGAGAAAAACAAACAAGTTTACTAACATATATATTTTGTATAAACATGGGAGACACCCAGAGAATTAAAATGCTGGATTAGAACAGATTCAACTAAGCAATTACTTAAATAAACAAATTAAAAATATTAACACTGATTTAAATAGTCATACCATTCTTTATGTTATAAGGCAAGTATAAACAAATAAAATTAACAAATAATAGAAGACTATTTCCTTACCTATATGTAGGAATGCATAGAATGAATATACTGAATAGCAAAGATGGCAAAGTCACTCAACTAAGAAGAGTCCCAAAAACTCATATAAATGAAACTAAATCAACATTTACCGTATTGAGTCATATCAAATATACTTTCCTTAGTTTATCTGCCACAAAGCAAAAAGGTAGCATATGACTAAAATATGAGTATATCTATCTCTTCATCAAACTTACAACCGATACTTTTAAATAAAGTCTATTTGCCTATCCATGTTTATTTTAGGAAAATGTATTTTTCATTAAGGAATGAGATAGGAGAACAATGAACTACTGGGGACTCTGATGAGTTTATACAAACCATTACTTGCAATATACAGCAGGCAAGAATATACTTGGGGCATGGTGTAAAACCCAAGTCTAGGGAAATAGGGAAGTCACCATGAATGCCTCTAAAAAACACTGAAAAAGCTAAAATTGCAGAATGTGTTTAAGTTAGAGGGAAGTGTGTGTGTGGTACATGCATGCATAAAGGGGAAAGAAGCAATAGAGAATAGGGCTGTAAATCAGGGTACATGAGTTATTATAATTGTAACATCTATTAATGTTTTTCTATATAACATTATAACAAATAATTTAGCACCATATGTGGCACTTAATTACAGATTATGTCCACATTACATAATAACAAACAAAAATAGCCACCTTTTGCTTAGCAGTTACTATACAGTACTATGCTAAGAACTTTATGTGTTTATTTTTGTGCCATTATAGCCTTTATGAAGTGAGTGATATAGTCCCATTCTAAAGACAAAGGACTGTGACTTACTGAGTTATCTGAAGTCAAAAATCTAACAGATGGAGCCAAGATTTTAATCTTATTTTGTGTTGTGCTCTAGCTCTCAGTTCCTTTATCTGTTAGTGTCTACTTCTATCCTTCTTGGGTTATTGTGAGAATTAAGCAATATGATGGAAAATACTTTCTAAAAATATAAATTACACATAAATATAAGATGATATTAATAAAGTCAGCCCCTATCATACTTACTTACCTGTTTTCTAAAGCATTTGCTTTTGTAAAAGAGTTTTCATTTTCATCACAAAGCTCACAAGTTGCTTGAGGTAACAATGTTCCATTAACATTTCTTTCCACTAAACAATTTAGAAGAAAAATTAAGATATAACTCAGAGTGAACAGATAAGCTTCTTTAATACGTAGAAAATAGTTGATAAAGCTTACTTAAAATTGTAGTTTCTATAACTTGGAGAGCTTTTGATAGCAGTAGTTAACTACATAACATTTCCAAGTATTTTATTTGTCCATTGATTAACTTCCTTACAAATATGGCTGACAGTGTATTAATATGTATCTTCTCTTTGTTTTTTTGGTACAGGGGATTGAACCTGGGGCACTTTACCACTGAGCTATATTCTCGTTCCTTTTCATTTTGTATATTTGAGACAGAGTCTCACTTAGTTGCTTAGGGGCTTGCTTAGTTGCTGAAGCTGGCCTCAAACTTGGGATCCTTGCCTCAGTCTCCCAAGTCACTGAGATTACAGGCATGTGCCCCACACCCAGCTTGTACCTTCTCTTTGTATAAACTTAGAATTGTATTTCTTTAAGAATAGGTAGAAACCTAATTCAGTATTTTCTGAGTTTTCTTAGCATCATTTATTAATCAGTCTTATCCTCAATGATATTAAAATGTCACTTTTTTACATACCAAATTTCCATACAGATGAGATCTAGCCTCTACCACCCCAACCACCCCAGTACTGGGGATAGAACTCAGAGGCACTTTACTACCGAGCTACATCCCCAGCCCTTTTTATTTTGAGACAGGGTCTTGCTATGTTGCCAAGTCTGGCCTCGAAGTTACAATTCTTCTTCAGCCTCCTGAGTTGGTAGGATTATAGGCATGCTTCACCTCAACCTGGCCTGACTGGATCTATTTTTGTTCCATTTTAAGTTCCATCAATCAGTCTGTATCCTCACATGCCAGCCATACATACAGTAGCCATAAAATATGTATAACATTTGATGGGACAGCTTCCTCTTTCCTTCAGAATTTTCTTGGCTTTTTATATGTTTGTCCAGATAAAATTTAGAATCAGTTTGTATATTCTCCAAACAAATAAGTCTGGGTAGAATTTATTAGTATTTCCTTAATATAGAGATGGATGGGAAAACTAACATCATGTTTAATCTTCTCATTCAAAAATGAAGGTATTTTCATTTCTTAAAGCCTGCTTTCATCCTTCAGTAGCATTCAGAAAATTATATTAATGAAGTATTCACCTAATCCTACATTAGTAATAATCTTTTTAAAAATCAGGCACAGCCTTTTATTTTCTTCTCAATGCCTGCTGATGTCTAAGGCACCACTAAATTTTGCACAAAAAATTAGAGAAATGCAAATCAAAACTATACCAAGATTCTATCTCACTCCAGTCACAATGGCAATCATCAAGAATACAACCAACAATAAAATGTTGGTGAGGATGTGGGGAAAGACACACTCATACATAGCTAGTGGGACTACAAATTGGTGCAATCACTCTGGAAGGCAGTATGGGGATTCCTAAGAAAACCTGGAATGGAACCACCATTTGACCCAGTTCCCCAACTCCTTGGTTTATACCCAAAGGACTCAAAATCAGCATACTACAGTGATGCACCCACACCAATGTTTATAGCAACTCAATTCACAATAGCTAAACTATGGAACCAACCTAGGTGCCCTTTAATAGATGAATGGATAAAGAAACTGTGGTATATATACACAGTGGAGTATCACTCAGCCTTCAAGAATGAAATTATGGCTTTTGCTGGTCAATGGATGGAAGTGGAGAGTATTATACTAATCGAAATAAGCCAATTCCAAAGAACCAAAGGTTGAATGTTTTCTCTGATTTGTAGATGCTAATTCACAATGGTAGGGGAGAGAATAGAGGTATTTTGGACTAGACAGAAGGGAATGAAGGGAGGGGAGGAGGCATGGGGGTAATGACAGTAGAATGAATTAGACATTATTTACCCTATGTGCATATATGATTAAATGACCTGGTAACTCTACATCATGTACAATCAGATGAATAAGTAATATTCCATTTATGTATGATGTGTCAAAATGCATTCTACTGTCATGTATAACTAATTAGAACAAATAAAAAATATATTAAAAATTTTTGCACAAAAATAATTTTTAAAAATACTATTAAGTAATCACTAAGTTATCTGACATTGTTTATAAAACAAATACAAATAAAAACTTATCTATAGTGTTTTATAAAGAAGTTAATTCTTACCTAAAATATGGCCAGTGGGACAATGGCACTTTCCTTCTGCAGTTAAGCCACTAGGGCAAGAAATGCAGTTCCAGCCATCTTTAGTAACACCCTTCTAAATTAAACAAATAAATAAACATCAAAAAAACTCCTTTTAAATTAACTTTCTTCTTAATTGATCACATAAGTTCAAACAGCTACAATGTGTAATTTGCAATGGACAAAGAAATCATACACACGATCCACTTAAAAAATTCCTGGACAAGTGGAGTATGGTGGTACATGCCTATAATCCCAGGAGTTTGAGAGACTAAAGCAGGAGGATTGCTAATTCAAAGCCATCCTCAGCAACTTAGCAAGGCTCTAAGCAACTTAGCGAGACCCTGTCTCAAAATAAAATATAAAAAGGCCTGGAGATGTGGCTCAGTGGTAAGTGCCCCTGGGTTCAATTCCAAGTATGAAAAAAAAAATTCCCTGGATAGTCAATTTATAGATTATATTTCAAACTTAAGCTATATATTATTAGTGAGTACTGTCTACTATTAAAAGATTAACTTTGGGTAATAGTTCTTAGGTCTTCATGATCTATAGTTCAAATGGATTCTTACTTTTACAATTAATTTTGTCATTCAATTTTTCTACTTACAAATATAAAACACAACAAAATTCAACAGGATCTAATCCACAGAAAGCCAGTTAACATTCTTACCTGTTCTAAAATAATTACTCTAATTTTTAAATTTAAAAAAATTCAAGTACATTAGCAATTAAAATTAAGTTATGATCTACAATGGGTGAATTTTAATGGCATATGTTACACATGAACTGCTAAAATTGGTTTATGAGAATATTTTCTTTTATCCATTAATAATTTGTATTCAAACCTGGGCTTATTATATTGTATGGTTTAGGAAGAACTATATAATATATATGAACAATTAATTTATATTAATGTAAAATATATAATAATCATCAGTAATTATAAACACTGATGTACCCTAAATTCATAGAGAACAATGATAAAAGCAAAATAATGCCACAAATTACTTTAAATTTTGATTGAAAAGAGTGGATTTATCAATAAATGTTCCTACATTTGACAATACATTTATATAGGAGTATTTAAAAATTAAAATAGCTTAACTAATGTCACTGAAAAACAAATCTGTTCTGGTATCATTTTTTATCAGCAGTTTTTTATCATCAGTAACTCAGAACCAACCAATAAAATAAATATCAAAATGGCAACTGGCTGTAAATAATGGTAATAAATAGGTTTAAAGTAGGATAATTGGTATCCTCATTATTATATTTAGTTTTTAAAATATGACCCTGTGAAGAAACATTACTATAAAAATCAGAACTGTCACAGAGAGTCATAATTATCCAAAATGATGGGAAAATATACTTTTGCTAAATGAGAATTATCCTACATAGCAAGCTAACAAAACACAAGATATTATTTAACTATTGATGTAATTGGCATTATATAAACTTTTAACATCTTAGTTATCATTAAAAACATCAATCATCATACAAAACTGTTGACACTGTAGGTCTAAGACACTGAACTCAATCTGTACCAAAGGATATATATATCCCAAGTGCTTGATATATGTATTTTTCATCTACTTTTATTACTGAGTTACTCTAGGAGGAGAAATAAAAATGTGAATTTAAAAAGTGAAGAAGTGCATTTCTGTCTTTCCCAAATTTGCATAAAATTTCATTAATCTCCCCAAATTTACTCTAGTAAAAATAAAGATAGGGGCTGGGGTTGTAGCTCAGTGGTACAATGCTTGCCTTGCATGTGTGAAACTGGGATCGATCCTCAGCACCACATAAAAATAAATAAAGGTACTTGTGTCCATCTACAACTAAAAAATAAAAAAAATAAAAATAAAGATAGCTTAATAATTTTAAAGTTTGTGGGGGAATATCAGAGTAAACATTATATTGGAGTTTGAAAAATAAAGACATTTATTACTTTTTACAGGTAGTTATTTTAAGTTCTCCATACCATATTGTCTGGGCACTTTTTACAAATTATGGCAGGTCCTCCATTACTAGAAATCATCTGAAATCCTGGTAGACACACACATGAAGTTCCTAAAACGAAAAGAGCCAATTTTGTACTTGAAAAATAAAACCCCAAGATAGGAAAACGCAATAATTCTTAAGATCTTGAGTAATCAGTACTGTACAGTGGTAAATGGAAGACTCTTGAGCTACTATACTGCTTGAGTTCAAATTCAGAAACATGCTCCTGGGTTCCAATCTCAGTTCTCCTACTTAGCTGTATGGCATTCAGCAAGTTATTGAACTTCTCTGCGCCTTGCCTTCTTCAATAATATGGAGACAATAACAGTACTAATCTCTTATGGTTAGTATGAGTATTTAACTAATTATATGTAAGAGTTATAGATGAGTCTGACACACAGCTGGCAGTGTTCCTAATATTTTAATTGCAAATATAACTAAATTATTAAACTGTTGAACTATTAAAACTATTTAACTGCTATAAGAAATGTTACATTTCTATGTCACTAAACCATATACATACATTCAATGAATTTAAATTTAATGTGCCCAAACCTTATTAGGAAAATTACCTTCACTCAAATAAAGCAGTTTCCCTCTGGAAAGACAATAAATAATGTTATTACCATTCAACTTGTTGGATAGAGAAGGTTAGCATTCTCCAAGGAGTCACTAAGTGAAATAAGCACCCATAGGGATCTATGTAGTACAACACATACGGTATCTGAAATTATGAAACTATTACCTTATATTTTACAGACGGAATGCTTTCTCACTCATATTTCCTTGCCTGAACAGCCTGATCTATCCTGCTCGATGATTTAAATAAGGATACATCAAATCTTAAGATGGCAGTAAGTTAACACCACTGGTAACTAAACTGAAATTGAAAACATCTTAGATCCTATTTTTAATATAGGACGACATATTCCGAGAAGCTTCAGTGGGAACTAGAACCAAATGATGCGCTTTGGGGGAAAATGAAGACAAAACTGTGTACTGGAAATTCATAGTTCGTTACTGGGGGTACAGACATGGATTCTCTCCATTCTAAATTTAAGTGACACAAAAGATGTCACAATCTCTCATCTGGGCTTCAGTCTCCTTATGTGTACAATAAAAAGACTGGTCTGATCATGGTTAAGGTCCTTTCCGGCTCTAAATTTTTGGGGTTTGAGAAGCAGGATAAAGGGCATCTATCAAAGTTTACACTTCCTAATCTTTCCGGTCACCCGCACCTCTTCACCTCAACTACTTTTCTACTGTTTTTTTTCTACCTTCGGCAGGCGCTTTCTACGTGCTGCGGTAAAAGCCCCCTGCCTGATCCAAGATGGGTGGGAAACTGACGCCGAGAATTACTGGCGACAACGGTTCTCTGGACTCAGGATTCCCCAACCTCTTTACTGTGCAAACTGCAATCCTCCAAGGTAACCTCTTCCTCCTACGTCGGCGGCTCGGTTTTCTGAAACATTCTTCCTACAGACAAAAAGGTCAGGGCCGGGGACAGCACCAAGGGTCCACCCGAAATCGTCTCACCTTGGGCATCCTGCTTCTGATTGTCTCCGCACGGGACACAGGTGAGTGCCGAGATATCGAAGTACTGGTTGTGGTCGCACGTTTCCGACTTCCGGAAAGGCAAAGAGTAGATCTGGGCCTGGGAGACGCGAGGGAGGACAAACAGGAGTAAAGCAGTCATAACTCCCAAGGATAAGACGCACCAACCCGCCATAGCCACCTGAGCCGCTCCGCGCGTCTCCATGGTGCCAACGCCAGCGACGGCGCAGTCTCCAACACCCCATGAGCCTCTGCGGCGATTCCGCTAAGCTGATTGGACATCCCGGGTTCTGGAAATCTCACGCAGCGCATTTGGTTGCTAGGTTACCAAAACCGCGGGTAGGTGGCAGGTCCAGGAAAGGATGGATTTGAGCCCCATTGACCACAAGTCTGGGGGCTATTTGAAACACATATTTCAAACTCCGGAACGTGATACTTTAGAGAGACGTGAAATCGACTTACAGGATTGGGAAACAGAATACCTAAGCAAAGAATATATCCTGTAATATCACATGAAGTAAGTCTTGTTTCATGAAACTCTTAAATGATATTTATGTCAGAGTTTATCCATTCTACATTGTTTTCACGTCAAAGGAGACTTGGTGTGTATTTTAGCAATTTTCAGAAATTCCCACTGAGGACTATAGGTCAGTGGTGGAGTGCCTAGCATATGTGAGATCCTGTGTTAGTTCAATCCTTAGCTCTGAGAAACAAAGAAGAGCCCCACTGATTTAAAATATGCAATGTTGGAGGTTTACTATGGCTCAAAACTGGAGGAAAACAACTTTCCTTCTAAATATTTCCTACTTGGCCGGGCGCGGTGGCCCACGCCTCTAATCCCAGCTGCTAGGAATGCTGAGGCAGGAGGATAGTGAGTTCAAATGCAGGCTCAGCAACTGTGAGGCACTAAGCAGCTCAGTGAGACCCTGTCTCTAAATAAAATACAAAACAGGGCTGGGGATGTGGCTCAGTGGTTGAGTGCCCCTGAGTTCAGTCCCCAGTACCAAAAAATAAAATTTCCTACTAGTTTTAAGCATATAAAATCATGCATTTAAAATGAGATCATTCCAATGTTTAAAAATCTTTAAATCAAATTTACACATACATGGACATTGTCTTTCACAGTAAGCACCTTTAGCTGGTTGCGGTGGCAGGGCCTGTAATCCCAGCAGCTCTGGAGGCTGAGGCAGGAGGATTGCAAGTTCAAAGCCAGACTCAGCAGCTTAATAAGGTCCTAAGCAACTTAGTGAGACCCTGTCTTAAAATTTAAAACAAACAAACAAATAAATGAGTTGGAATGTGCCTCAGTGGCTAAGCACACCCCGGGTTTCAATCTCTAGTACAATAAGTAAATGAATAAATAAAGTAAACACCCTTGGAGACTGTTAGCTCCCAAATATTTTGAAATTACCTTCATAGCCAATTTACAGGCCATAAAAGAAAAACTTATTTCTTAACAGTTAAATCTAACTTCTGTTTTATTGTATTTTGTAAGGCTGTTGTATTTTCTCTCTCTCTCCCTTTTGCTCCGGTAAAGTCACCTGGCATATTTTTAAGCCATCTTATTTATCAGATAAGTTTTTGCTTTTTCAAAGAAGTGCAGTTTTTGTAATAATGAATTGTCTCTATAATGGAGTGTATATATAGTCTCAGTGCATGTGGAAAATGCATCTAAGGACGTCCCATAACTGTAACCATTAGTTACCCATCAGTCCTTGCTCAAAAGACCAGTGATTTATCCAATCACTAGTATCTAGGACACAAGAAATCTGTTTTGAATGTAGTTCCTCAAAGAGAAATTCTAAATTTTTTGAGTAATTACTGTTACTGTGATTGAAATTTAAAGTGGAAATCACTGACCTGAATACGTATTTTAAGAAAACTTGTGAACATATAGGTTAAGAAGACTAAGAAAGGATTATTATTATTTTTTTGTTATGGGGGATTGAACTCAGGGGTACTTGACCAGTGAGCCAATCCCCAGCCCTATTTTGTGTTTTATTTAGAGACAGGGTCTCACTGAGTTGCTTAGCACCTTGCAGTTGCTGAAGCTGGCTTTGAACTCACCATTCTCCTGTGTCAGCCTCCCAAAGTGCTAGGATTACAGGCGTGTCCCACCACGCCTGGCTAGAAAGGATGTGATCAGAATAGTTGGAATTAACCTGCAAACGCTTCCTCTGGATGAATTTTAATTCTAGTCTTCTTTGATAAAGTACATATGGTTATATGTTTATGGAGAAGTTTAGGGAAATAATATGTAGTTCTTGCCTACTATGTAATTAAAGTAATAAAAAGAGTTTCCGTTCATGATGGGTTTCTTTGTGCCCCACACTCTGCACTGTGCTAGGCACCTAACAGCTTTAGTCTTAACTCTTCAGAAGAACTTTTTTTTTTCATTGTTGAGGATCCGATCCAGGGGCACTTTACCATTCAGTTACATCCCCAGCCCTTTCTTTATTTTTTATTTTGAGACAAGGTCTCCCTAAGTTGCCAAGGCTGGCCTCAAACTTGAACTTGCAATCCTCCTGTTTCAGCCTCCCGGGTAGCTATGTTTATAGGCATGTGCCACCACACCTGGCTCATAACAATCTTTGGAGAAAGAACTGTCTCTAGAAAGGACTTTTCTCTTGGGAAAATAGAAATGGAGTGTTAAAAAAGTTAGGTGTGGGGAAGTGATGAACTAACTTCAAAAATTGTCATCTTTGTACTGTATTAAGTGTAGTATATACTTAGAAACATTTTGGCATATTCTCATGCTTTATCTTTATTTTTTTAATGAGATAAATATCTTTATTTAATGAGATGCTTTGCCCACATACAGTGGAATTATAATTGTCTAAGAACTTTGGATACCTCACCTAACAAAAGAGCTAGAGAGTAATCAAGTAAGTTTTCTGTATAGAACTTGAAATAGACAAGCACAATTAAATTTGTGATAACTGTAGGTACTGTAGGTTCATCTTTGTAAACTACCTACAAGGACAACAGAAAAGATCGCTAGCTAAAATTGTTAAGCATAAATTTGAGATAGTATATAATTGTATGTTGCAAGTAACTGAAGACCAGGTCGTTAAGCCAGTACATAATAGCCTAATCAAAAACAAACATAAATCTGGAGGTAGGTGGCTGCTGATGTTTGTTCAATGATGTCAGACAGTCATCCCTGCAGTTCTCTTGGCTCTTCTCTCTTAATTTCAGTGTGACTGCTACATACCAGACATCAAAATTCAAATTTAAGATAGAAGAAAAGGAGCTGGACCAGAGATGTTTTCTCTGTCTCCTTAATTAGGAAAACAAATATGTTCTCTATACTATGTATTGTCCTAAACTTACATGCGTCACTTCAGTCTTCTTGACAACCATTTGAGCAGAAAGTAAAACTATTTTCATTCATCTGGATTGTAGATATGCCTAATATTACCCAGTGAAGATATGAAAATGAGTTATTCATGAAAATGGAAGAGACTAGGTGAATATAGTTTAATGACAGCTTAGAAAGAAGTGCACCAAAGAAAGTAAGAGGACGGGTTCAAAGAGGTTAGCTCATGCTTATGGAATACCTAATATTAGACAGGTACTGTGCCATACTTTACCTACAGTATCAAAATTAATCTACTCTATACCTTATGAAATATATACAGTTATTATATCCTTTCTATAGATGATTAAATGGAAGAAAAATTAGAGATTAAAAAACTTACCTAAATACTTATCTTGTAATTTGCAGATCAAACATGGAATTCTGTCAGTTTAGCTTTAGGGGCTGCTTAAATACAGTGTTCTGCTTTCTAACAGTGTAAATGGTGCACAAAGATGAAGGAGGAGGAAAACAGAGAAAGGATCTTTGGATCTGGCAATACAATGATTATTAATTACCTTTTGGGTTGCAGTTTAATTATAGCAGTTGAAGTAGAAGAAAACCATAGAGCAGTAGTAAGAAAGAGCAGCAACCAGATAAAAGCTGTTTTGAGAGATTTGGCATTGAAATGAAAACACAAGAAGGCAATGAGCAAAACAGTTACAAAACATTTTTAAGGATAAGGGCAATATGTCTGTAAGGGGTGAGGAAATAATTAGTAAAGGAAAGATTTAAAGTAAAGAGAGAAATAATTGATTTTTCTTTAGAGAAAGAAGGGCTCAAGGACTAGGATAGAATAATGGGAGGAGGGAGAATCATTCTTAGAGTCTGAAAGATAAGATGAGTGAAACCCCATAAAGAGAGAAGTAAAGAGCAGAGAAGTCAAGTAAGATCTGTTTTATGTGTAATGAACATGAGTAAAATAGGAAGTATTTTGAAGACATGGTGAGTAATTGAGAGGTAATTCATTTGGACCTGAAAAATTCCAAATGAATCCGTGACTGATGTAAGTTAAACTGAACTAGGAGATGCATGATCACCAGGAAATAAAGCCTATGTGAGAACTCAAAAAGTAGTTTATCTTCGGTGGGAAGTTTAATAATTGTTGAGACATTATTGAGCTCTTCTATGAGATAGACATTTGTCAGAAAGGAGGGCATTTTCCCTCTGGGGCCTCAGTATAAGTAGATAACTCCTCATAGAGAAGTAGAGATGGAAACAAAGCATTAAATTGTGTTGGGATAACTGCTCTTATTGAGACTGCAGATCTGAAAAACCATTGGAAAGAGAAAATATAGGGCAGGACAGGCAGGACGACCAGAAGGAAAGATCCAGAGGTGTAAGAGGGCAAAATACTGGGGAGTGACAGTATTCTTGAAGTTTGTAACGGTTAATTTGAATTGTCAACTTGATTGGATTAAGAGATGCCTGATGATGAAGAGGCTTCTGGGTGTGTCAGTGAGGGTGTGTCTAGGAATGACTGGCATGTAGGATAGCTAACTGAAGTGGAGACCCTCCCTGAGCATGGGCAGCACTATTCAATAGAATGATGGCTTGGATGGAATAAAAGTAGGAAGAACAAGGAAGCAGCAGCAGATACAAGTGATCATCTGAGGATATGGGACTCTCCCTTCTTCACTCTTCAAAAGCAGACTCTGCCAGTGATTCTCCAGGAAGTTTCCAGAAGCCTTCGGTCTCAGACTAGAGTAGCACCGCTGTTCCCTCTTGTTCTGGGGCTTCAGCCTCTTGGACTGCGCAGCTACTGGTTCTTATAGCTCTCCAACCTGCACACGGCCATTGAGGACTATCCAGCTTCTGGTCGTGTAAGCCAACCTAATAAATCCCCTTTTCGTAACTATACTTCCTGTTGATTCTGTTCCTCTAGAGAACCCCGACTAATACAAAGTTATATATGGTCAGTGATAGGAGATGAGGTTGGAAATATAAGAAGGAATAAAAGTGAAGGCTTATGAATGCCACATTTGTCCATCATAGTTTCAAGCTTAGGATTTTAAGTTAAGGAATAACATGACCAGATTTTTACTTTAGAAAACATCCTAGAGAAAAAATGTACAGAAACTTCCAAGTAACTCTGAGAACAAGTGAGGAAAGGCTGTTCATGTGGATGTTGAAGAGCTAGGAAAGGCACCTGAAAACTATGATACCAAAATTGTTCAGAGCAGGGCAGGTGATGCTGCATTGGTGGCAAAATATCTGAGGAGGCTGAAAAGCTGTTCAGGCAGAACCACAGAATTGTCATTGCTCAGTGTGGTCACTGTGTTTTAGGGTCTACTGTTGTGCAGTTCCAGAAACCTTGTCTCTCCTCCCCCAAATGATTAGATTTTGATGCTGATACATTAAAGGTATAAACCCTGTTCAATAACCAGAATACTATTTACTTACACCCAAATTATCTTCAGCTGAATTGTTTTTACAATGGTAAAATCATCTGAGAAAGGCAGGAGATACACTAGAAAAGACAGGCATTCACTAGTACTCTCTTCGGAAGTAATATTTGTGAATAGAAAGGGATGGTCATCCCTAGAACAATGCCTTTATAAGCCTATTCAGAGGAGAGTCTTGTCTGAATAAACTTGTCCAAGTAAGTCTCATTAAATGATAGCTGTTATTTTTGTTTTAATGGGCAAGAATACATATATAAAACTTTAACTTTTGAGATTAGGTAACTACTCATGTTCTATTTTCATGCTTGGCAAACAACTCTCTAATAATTTGACTTCATATAGACAAGCATATACAGAGCAGAAAGGTCCTGGTCAGTCTGAGCTGATGTCAGGTTTACTTTGCTACTGTTTTTTCTTGTAAATGGATATTGACAATATTGTTCATGTTTGTTTTAAGGGACTTTCTCGAGTTCAGAATCCTCTCAATACAGAGTAATAGTCCCTGAAAACAAACCACCGAGGTTTCATTCCTGAATTTACCTTGTATTGGCTTTGTGACCTTGAGCAAGCTATGTAATCCTGTCTCAATTTCCCTTATCTGTAAAATAAAAAGTAATAATATCTGCCTCTGAAAGTAGTTTTAAGATTAAAAGACAATTCACAAGGCCTGGCAAATAGTCAACCCTCAATAAATATTAGCTTTTAAAAGGCCAGGACCAAACCCTGAATTTAGTACAAGATATCTAGTCAATGAGCCTACTTCCCCAAGGTGACAGCTTGTGCTTTTCTATGGATCACCTTGACATTTGAAACAAGTCATTGGTAATTGTAAGTCTCAGATATTATCGACACTCCTCAGAATCCTAACAGGTAGGTACTATTATTTTTACCACTTTAAATGAAGAAATTGAGGCAAAGAGGCTGAGTGATTTGCCCACATGAGTGAAAGATGGCTCTCACTTAAACCATCTTTTATTCACTTTTTAAACTACCTTTTCTTTCCCAGTGGTATTATTAAATTTTAGAATGAGTAATCTGCAGTGAGAGATTCAAAACTATTTTTTCTCTCATTTGTAACAATGTCTTTAAAATGCATTTTCTGCCCTCTTGGTGAGTCTTGATCCACCCATACATGCACTTTGTAGTTATACAAGGTGGGTTGCTTTATTTACAAATGATAAAATAAAACCAAACTCAAAGTTGTTCACCAGCTATTAAGCACCAGACATCACAGAACATGTTTATAACTGAATTTTTCATTTCTCAATTTTCAGAACTGGTTCATCTATTCTTGTTTCAAAAATCCACATGATGGGAACAATAAATTTATAAAGGTGCTTCACAAGGTTATTAATATCTATAAGATTGATTAAACATGCATTTATTAAGCTTCTAGGTGTGAACTATACCTGGCAAACATCTAAGGCAGTGAAATAAATAATTCTAAGCCTTTCAGAAGGCTTTCAAAAGTTAACGTAGTAACTGCAGCTCTGAAAGACAAATCAGCAACTTTTCTCATTTGCATCTCTTTCCGTAGCTCATGGAAAATTCGAACGTTTGATAATGTTTATTTCCACAGTAACCCATGGCAGTTGACTCCTAATTTTGTCTCAATTTTGCTTTCTCCAGGTCCAGGGTCCGGGGTTGGCTAGAAGCTGGGCATGCGCAGAAGCTCCACAAGCCCAGGACGCCACCTCCCTGCCCCTAACAACGGGAAGCGGGTGAGCGGGTGCGCAGGCGCAGCTAAGGCGCCGGGGTAGTGGGTTACGCCTGGAGAGCGCATGGGCAGATAAACTGTACGTCCGTTTGTCCGGACGGGAGGGGAGAGTGGGCGCCATCTTCTTCGAGCTCACTGAGAGTTCTGCCTGTTCTGTGGAGGCTGCTGCGAGGAGGAGTGCCCCAGCCCCTGGCCTTGTGTGCCCGACTCGGCAGCAGTGGTGTGTGTTTACTGCCAAGTGCGAAGCAGCCACCCGTGGGGCGTCAGGGTGGGCAGGGTTGGCGACCGAGCCGGAGGAACGGGAAAGGCGGGGCCGGCAGCCGCGCCAGGATCTAGCGTAGCTTGTGCCGTTAGGGCACCCTCTCTTCTCTAAACCCCGACTCTCCCTCTCCCGTCAGCCTCCATGTGGCGGTGTGTGTGCGCTTCCCAGTGATCTTGACACTGAAGATCGCGAAGGATCTCATAGGTATTTTTTTCTTTGCTATGTCATCGTAGTCAGTGGTGGCAGGGAAGCTCTGAAGGCCCTGCTCCTTAGGCTTGAGAGGGGCGAAAGCTATTAGTTAGATGTGAGGGTAATTCACCCGGTGGTGAGTTAGGGTGGAATGTTCGCCCTTGGGACTGCGTAAAGGGAAGGCACAGAGGTTGGGCGGTCCTGGTTAATTTGAAGGCTGATTTTGGCTGAAGGTCTTGGCGACAGCATCGGATCCCACGTAGCAACTTTGGCCTGGCGCAAAAGAAGGAAGCTCTGACCCCTGGGAGTGTGGACAAAGGCCTTGGGCTATAGAATCGATGCCTTCGGATGATTGCCGTTTGACTGCAGTTTGACGATGATGGATGTTATGGGAAATCCTTTGCCTGTGGATTCGTCTTCATTTACAGTTCCTCCTGGGGACCATGGCTTTTGATTTTTATTTTAACCATCTGCATTACAAAAGGCAGATCATCAGAAAAAATAATTGTGGAATGGGTAGATTATTTTTTCCAGAAGTTCACGTTTAGAATTTGAATATGCTTCATCATAACTTTGGGTTTTAAGTAGTAGTCACAGGCAAAGTAAAAGCATTTCCCTCACCATGTCTGGAAGATGACTTCTTATTTGCCAGTTAAAATCAAGCGGATCTGACATAATACCTCTTAAATTCAGTCCCCCTCGTTTTCCTTTCAGTCATGATTAGAAGATGCACATTTCATATTGTTTAGCTAAAATGGTGATTAAGTGGGATGAAGCACTGGATAAAATAAGCAATTATTTAATATGCGCTTGCCCTCAAATGAGCTTTTAAGGGGTTCATTTCCTTCTCATAGAAATTCTAGAAGATCACTGTGTCCTTTACACAAAGTCACAAAAATACTTTTGTATTCATAATTAGGGAAATTTTAGGAACAGGATAATTTGTGGGTTTTGTTTTTTTGTGTACTGTGTTAGTAGAATTTTCTTAAGAAAACAGCATATTGGAAACACATGAAAACAACTCATTTTGAGAGCTGGTCTTTTATAGGTTGTCTCCTAGATTTGTTACTGTAGAGGGATAAATGATACATTACCCTAGTATCTCAAGGACAAGGAAGTTTATTTAACTGTGGCAAATTAGAACAAAATTTAAATAGTGTGCTTGAATTGGAATTCATGGAAGCTTTGCTCGTGAAACTACTTAGCTAAGATTGTTTTAATTAAGATATTTAGGTAAGATAGTAAGTTAGGATATATTACTAGAGATTTCTTGAATTTGACTGTTCCTTGTAATGTCTCTAATTTTGCTTAGCTTGTAAATGAATTTATGTTCTCAGGGTAAATCCCTTTTAAATTAAAAAGAAGAAAGCTGGGCACAGAGAAAATAATGCTTGTTTAATGCTGCTTTGTAAAATTAAAGATATAAACATTAGCTAAGCCAGTTTATATGAGAGTCTTGGAATTTTAACATGGACAAGTTTTCCAGAAGCCATTTATAGTTTTTGTTGAAGTGTTTGCTGTGGATATTGGTTTGTTGAAGAAACTAGGCTTACACTTAAAAAAAAAAATTGTATTATGCAAATAATTTTATAGTAAACCTCACCAGTGTTTTTCAGACATAGCTTGTGCCAGGTAGTTTGTTGATACCTTTGCTCAGTTAGCTTATAGTTTAGAAAGTTTCATCTGTGGATCCTTTTTAAAGGAAAACCATCTTTCAGTCCTTAAGGAATATGTCTCTAGATTGAACTTTGTGGACAGTGGTGCTTAAGTAATGGTACTCAAAGTGGTACTTGAGTAATCCGTGAAGCCAACATGTATTTACACATGAAAGACATGTTGGTTACAATGATTAATTTGGCAGGTCTTAAATATTTTTTTAGTAAGACTTCATCGAATATAGTTAGCTTGGATATCAATGAAAGAATTAGATGCAGGTTTTCCACAAAAATACTAAATTGAGATTTTTCATTTGTTAATATTGGTGGTCCCAATATTCCAAATTAATATGTGTTATATTTTACATCTAAACATTGTTGTCTGGGTTTCCTTAATAGAGTACAGGATAATGATTCAAGGTGGATTGTTGATATTGGTGTGATAAGATTTTATATTAGTCAACATTCAGATAAGAGTTTAAATAGTTATTCTAGGATTATCGCATAAGGAGTTTTTTTTTTTTTTTTTTAAGTTTTAGGGGTATTTGCCTTGATTATTGGATCATGAAATTTGATTCTGTGTTTGGACTATGAAGAACTTAAAATTTTATCCAAATAGTAGCCACTTTCATTGGTTTTGATTTATTGCTTTAAAAATTGGTTTTTGCATTTCAGGCTTTGGTGGTGTATTATTTGGTAATCACTGTGTCATTTTAAATGGTCTTTTATTTGACTTAGTCTTACTTTTTGAGGTGGAAGAGAATGGCAAGAGAGTTGGACATACATATGAAGTAGATATTTGGATTTTCACTGAGGAAAGTGATAGAAGTTCTTTTGTTGGAATATTTGTTGTTTTTAAGTTGGTATTTTATTTAGATAACAGGGTTTTTTATTGTTGCTTTTTTTGTTTGTTTGTTTTTGTTTTAAGTGGATGTAAGCCACCAGAAGGACTGGGGATGTAGCTGAGCGGTAGAGTGACACAGGATTTGATCCCTAGTATGGGGTGGGGGAAGAGTGGATGTAAACCTTTTATACATCAAAATGCACAGACCTTAATTCATTGAGCCTTGATAAATGTACATACCCATGTAATCATCACTGCACTTAAAATATTTAACATTTCCCTCATTCTACTTCCAATCAAGGAGTAGTATAACTTTCAGCACATATTTATTTTTAAATACTTTGTGATGTCTACATTTGGGATTTGCACTTCCTTTTTGCAGAGGGATAATTAATTTAGCCTTGGAATGCCCATTGCAGTTCATTGTTTCACTTTTGATAGGTAATTCTGAAATGGATATCCTAATCGGGCATTGAGATCAATTACGGGGTTCAAAGATTAATTATATTTCATTTTCTTTCCACAGTTAAGTTGCTTTTACAGAATTAACAGGTCTCCAAGAAATAAAAAGAACAGGTAAGACATCCAGAGTTTAAGGCTTTCACAGAGGCTTGACAAAAATCATATAAAATAGAATAGTACATCTTGGTACCTATGGCTTCTGTTTTATGTCTAACCAGTGAAGCAAGGTGTTAGGCAACATAATATTATGAGAAGACATTATATACTGACCATGGATAGCTTTTCTAAATATATAAAATTCATTTTGGTTGGTAATACTTTTAATCTCTCTTACATTTAGGAAACATGTTTCAAAATGAGTCTGAAAGTAGTTTGGTCTTGTTGTGAAGTAGCATTTGGCAGACTTACAAAGGAAGATTTGATATTTTTGATGTTCCTATTGTATAGGATGGGTGATATGAAATGTTTCTTCAGGATAGTTGGTTTATTTGTTTAGATGGATGGGAGAAAATTTATTCTTTGTTTTCTTTAAGAATTAGTTAAGATTAATATTTTTGTGAACTTGTATCTTGTTTTCATTTATAAATGCTGAAGGAAATGGGAACCAGGTAATTATTTAGTTTAGTTTGGGCTAAGGTACTTCAAAAATAAGACTTGCTATTATGTGTACCTTTTTGTCTGCAGGTCATTATTGCTGTGGTTTGAGCTCAGCATGGCTGTAGTCATCCGTTTACTGGGGCTTCCTTTTATTGCGGGGCCTGTGGATATTCGCCACTTCTTCACGGGATTGACTATTCCTGATGGAGGAGTGCATATAATTGGAGGGGAAGTTGGGGAGGCTTTTATTATTTTTGCAACAGATGAAGATGCAAGACGTGCCATAAGTCGTTCAGGAGGGTTTATCAAGGATTCATCTGTAGAGCTCTTTCTTAGTAGCAAGGCAGAAATGCAGAAGACTATAGAAATGAAAAGAACTGATCGTGTAGGAAGAGGGCGACCAGGATCTGGGGCATCAGGGGTTGGCAGCCTATCAAATTTTATTGAGGCTATGAAGGAAGAAGAAAGTAATTCTGGATATGGCTCTTCAATGAATCAAGATGCTGGGTTTCATACTAATGGTACAGGACTTGATGATTTAAGGCCAAGAAAGACAAGGCCATTGAAGGCAGAGAATCCTTATTTGTTTCTACGAGGTTTGCCTTACTTAGTAAATGAAGATGATGTACGTGTCTTTTTCTCTGGTTTGTGTGTGGATGGAGTAATTTTCTTAAAACATCATGATGGCCGAAATAATGGTGATGCCATAGTAAAATTTGCTTCATGTATCGATGCTTCAGGAGGTCTTAAGTGCCATAGAAGTTTTATGGGTTCAAGATTTATAGAAGTAATGCAGGGCTCGGAACAACAGTGGATTGAGTTTGGTGGTAATGCAATTAAGGAGGATGAAGTTGCTATAAGGTCTGAAGAACATTCTCCTCCAAGAGGAATTAATGATAGACATTTTCGAAAACGGTCTCATTCAAAATCTCCCAGAAGAACACGTTCTCGCTCCCCTCTTGGATTTTATGTTCACTTAAAAAATCTGTCGCTAAGTATTAACAAAAGAGATTTAAGAAATTTCTTTAGAGACACTGATCTGACTAATGAACAGATTAAATTTTTATATAAAGATGAAAGAAGAACACGATATGCCTTTGTGATGTTCAAGACTCTGAAAGACTATAATACTGCTCTTGGTTTACATAAGACTGTTTTACAATATCGTCCAGTTCATATCGATCCAGTTTCTAGAAAACAAATGCTGAAGTTCATTGAATGTTATGAAAAGAAGAGACCAGAGAAAGAGAGGCCTGGACATGTTTCACAAAAATACTCACAAGAAAGCTATTCTGGCCAGAAGCTGTGCATATATATAAGAAATTTTCCATTTGATGTTACAAAAGTTGAAGTACAAAAGTTCTTTGCAGATTTTTCTCTTGCAGAGGATGACATTTACTTGCTTTTTGATGACAAAGGAGTTGGTTTGGGAGAAGCACTGGTGAAATTTAAATCAGAAGAACAGGCTATTAAAGCTGAACGTTTAAACCGAAGAAGATTCTTAGGGACAGAGGTATTGCTAAGACTTATATCTGAGGCACAAATGCAGGAGTTTGGTGTAAATTTTTCCTTGATGTCCAGTGAGAAAATACAAGCCCGTTCAGAGTCACATGATAGAGATGACCATTCCCATTTATTTGACCCAAAAGACCCACCGATATACTCAGTGGGCCCTTCTGAAAACTTTAGGTATCAGCTAGAAGACTTCAGGCAACTAGATAACTTCAAGCATCCCTCGGGGTATTTCCGACAGCCTGATAGGCGCCCTCCAGAAGACTTCAGGCACTCTCCAGAAGACTTCAGATTCCCTCCGGAGGACTTCAGGCGCTCCCCAGAGGGCTTTAGGCACCCTAGAGAGGAGCACTTCAGGCGGCCTCCTGAAGACGACTTTAGGCGGTCCCGGGAGGAAGAGTGGAGACGGCCTCTTGAGGAAGACTGGAGGTGGCCACCGGAGGAGGACTTCAGACAACCCCACGAGGAGGACTTCAGGCGGCCACCTGAGGAGGATTTCAGGCGCCCTTGGGAAGAGGACTTCAGGTGCCCCCTAGAGGAGGACTTCAGGCACCCTAGGGAGGAGGACTTCAGGCAGCCCCCTGAGGAGGACTTCAGGAGACCCCCTGAGGAGGATTTCAGGCATTCCCCTGAGGAGGACTTCCGGCGGTCACCCCTGGAGCACTTCAGGCGACCACCTCAGGAACACTTCAGGCGACCGCCCCAGGAGCACTTCAGGAGACCGCCCCAGGAGCATTTCAGGCGGCCCCTCCAGGAGCACTTTAGGCGGCCACCCCAGGAACACTTCAGGCGACCACCCCAGGAACACTTCAGGCGACCACCCCAGGAACACTTCAGGCGACCACCTCCAGAGCATTTCAGGCGCTCCCGAGAGGAAGATTTCAGGCATATGCCAGATGAAGATTTCAGGGGCCCTCCAAATGAGGACTTTAGGCACCCTCCTGATGAGGACTTCAGGAGTCCCCAGGAAGAAGATTTTAGGTCCCCTTCTGATGAGGATTTCAGGCAGCTCCCGGAGGAAGACCTCAGGGAAGTTCCAGAGGAGGATCCTAGACTTCCTGACAATTTTAGACCTCCTGGTGAGGATTTTAGGAGCCCACCTGATGATTTTAGAAGTCATCGCCCTTTTGTGAATTTTGGTCGCCCAGAAGGTGGCAAATTTGATTTTGGAAAGCGTAATATGGGAGGTTTTCCTGAAGGGAGATTTATGCCTGATCAGAAGTTAAATTGTGGTTCAGGTAGAGTAACTCCTGTTAAGATAATGAATCTTCCATTTAAAGCTAATGTTAATGAAATTTTAGACTTTTTCCATGGTTATAGAATAATACCTGATTCAGTTTCAATACAGTACAATGAGCAAGGATTGCCTACAGGGGAAGCCATTGTAGCTATGATAAACTATAATGAAGCTATGGCTGCTATTAAAGATCTAAATGATAGGCCAGTTGGCCCCCGCAAAGTTAAGCTAATTTTGCTTTAGAGAGCATTTCTAAATTCAGAGTTTTCATTCCACAGTATTAATGCAGTAAAATGCATTTTTAAAAAAAGTGTTTATTTTTAGTTATATGGTGAAACATATTAATTTTGACCTGTACATAGAAAAACTGTAAATAGTAGAATGTGAGTCTGGTTCTTTTGCTTGCAAATTGCCATTCCTTTTTTTTTCTAACTTAAAATTATATATACTTTTTTTTCTTTGATAGGGCAGTGTTCTTTAATTTTTGTTGATGTTATGGGTAAACCTCAGACTTGTATGGAGTTGTATTTGGGGGAAATACATTTTATATTCACTTTTATTTCATTCTGTAGTCAACGTATATTACTGAAACTGTATAAGGAAATGGTCAGTGACTAATTTTTCAGGTTTGGCATTTTCATCGCTACCTGCCTGCAGAATTCATGCTCTCTGGTCTGAGATATTATTGTGTTAAGGTCTCCTGTTAATTATAAATAGTTCAAAATGGACAAAATGTGAAGTTGAAATTTACTTATGTAAAAAGCTTAGGGGATTCTTAAAAGTTTCCATGTTCATAACTTTGCAAAGTTTTATAAAAATAAAAGAAATTGCAACTGAAGAGACTTAACTAATTAACTTATTTGTATAAAAGAATTGCAGTGGGTGTTATGGGCTTTCAACAGCTACATTAAACTACATTTATGATGGGAGGGACCAAACATTCTGAAATATGTATAGTACAATGGTTTCTGCAACATCTTATTAACCAGATTGAATAAGATTAACATGAAATATTTAAAAGACAATAAAAATAAGAATGTAGTTATAGGTGCAGGGTACTCTCAGGTCTATGCTGGGAAGTATTTGATAAATGGATATAGTTTTTCTAGGAAGAAGTTACTGATGATTTATAATAACTTGTATGTTTATTTTTAGGGTCTCGTATTTTTGTGTCCAAAGACTTAACTACGTGTAAGATTGTAAAATTGAATCTTTACTTTGATATTTAACGTTTAGCACAGACATTTTGCAAATACTGGATAGAATTTTCTTTACCCGTAGCAATTTTAATGGCTGACATTTATGGATCACTTTCTATGTGTTAGGTATGATAAGTGCTTTATATGCATGATCTCAGTATTCCCTAAGAGAGGTACAGGATTTATTATTTACCTCTGTTTCACAAATGAGATAATGAAGTTTAGAGAGTTAAGCAACTTGCCTGAAGTCACAGTAAGCCATGGAGCCAATTTCAACCAAAATAGACCACTGACTTAAGTGTATGTTCTTTAATACTTTCAATGCCTCGCTTTGTTAAAGTGGTATTTTTAATTTCAGGAAGACTATACTGGAAATATTTTCAAGAGTAAATGATATTTTCTTACCTGCATTGTCAGTTTAAAAAAATGATAAAACTAGTGTGCTCAGACATTGTTAAACAAGGAGAAAGCTTTAAAGATTTTTTCTATATCCACGGTTTCTCTTGGGATACTCACGTTATATATTGGTTTCTAATTCAAAATTTTTCATTCCATCCAACATGACTTGACTTTGCTTGGCCTTTCATAGTTTGTATAAAATATAAAGTTAATTTTCTTCAATTCTTTGATCCAGGGATTTTCCACATTGAGGAAATAAAAGAATAAAATTACAAGTTTTATAGTAGTTTAATTATTAATTATAGGGTATTACAGAAGTAGACTACTTTTTCAGTACTTATTCATTTATTACCTTTACTTATCTTGGGTTAATTTTCATTGATACAAAGAAATTCAACAGAAGTCTTACTTAAATTTCTGTGGTAGTAAATATTTTGTTTATTAGTAGGGCAAATTACTCGGTTTAGTTTTAGAAAAGCACCTCAGTTTGGCTCTTTAAATTAGTAAGTAAGCTTATAGATAGAATGATAAAACTGGAATATCTAAAGCAAGTACAATGAACAAAATAGGAAGAAATCATATTTTAAATGGCTTAATGATTATAGATGGTTCATTTTTATCAAACCTTCCTGAGGAACAGATGGAAGACTTAAATCCACTCTTATGTAGCATTAAGCTAAGATAAAGCTTAAAGTGAAAAATCACCTAGTATGTGATTGCTTTTCACACTGGGCTGGGTTGGGATGGTGGAAGTGGATAAGAGGCCAGCTATAGTAAATACAAGTTTGTATTTTGATTTTGAAATTACATGGTATGATTATTTTATTATGTAACATTTTAGGGCTTAATATTTTTCAACTACGTTATTAAAAGTTTATTGTAGATAGCTGGCTTCTGTTGCTTGGGAGACATTTTTGCCCATCTCTTTCTTATTCTGCCTTCAGTGATATTTTGATAACTGAAATTTGTCATGGTAGGAGCTATTTATACCAAATTGGTAAACGTAGCAAATAAGGGCATTCCCTTCCTCAGAGAACCAGTTTATCAGCACATCACAATTTCAAACACAGTGTAATATATCCTCAGTAATTGTCATTTCAAAACCAGTTTTCCTCTCTGTCCTGCCTACAGAGGTATTAGGTACACTGGAAGTAGTGTATTCTCTATTATGGCATCCAGTGGCATTTTGTCTTAAAGCCAGACATTTTTGTCTAGAAGGTATCTGAAAAATATTAATAATGTTTAGAAAGTAAACTTAATCCCATAATCAAGAGATAGGTAAAAATTGTATTAGGGAGTATATTTCTATCAGTTTACTGAAAACATCATTAAGAGCACTGGTTCTTGATCTACTTATTAAGTGTTGATCCTGTTGCCTCTATCTTTGCATTAAGTAGCAGCTGTTTAGTGGACTGCATTTATATTTATGATCTGTATTTGTATATGAATTACTATCACTTCATCAGGATGAGCCTCACATTTAATATTCCTACTGTGGAGATGAAGAGATGAAGACCTACAGGCTAAATAACCAGTTGGGTTGGTTGCCTGAAGCAGGGAAGCTAAGAAAGGTTTTTACATTTTTAAATGTGGCTACATAAGTAACTGTATAATATAACCTTGTTTTTTGCCTCTTGGACCACAAAATGTGAAATGTTTATCATCTGGCCTTTTAAAAGTATGCCCAACTAAGTTTAGTCTAAACAATGAAACTTAATTTTACACTGATGAAGGTATTTTCATTGATAGTATTCCTATTCTTAGAATATTTCTTTGAGGTGGGAAGAGTGTATACGTTTTATTCCAGAATTATTTGTTGATTGCTTCATTAATTAGGTACAAAAATATTTTAACTATACAGGTGAGGCACCTGTTGCTCAAGAGAAGTTCCTGTTTAGTAAGCAGCAAATGAAATACTATAACCCTGTTTTTTTCCCTCTGAACCATAACACCGAATTTACTGAGACAATAAAAATCCAATGATAGCCTCAGTCTAACAATATCAACTTATTTAGCATTTTAAAATCTTTTGAGAATTTTCTAAAAACCTCAAAATAATTTTTATTAGTACTCTTCTCAGGAAGTGTACTACTTTGTTAAAAACAGAACCATGAATGACAAGTCAAAAAAGCTTTCTAGAAAGTCTTTATTTTTCTGTTGTGAATAACTGCTTTTTCCAGTTACCCCAAATGATTTTATAAATTTCATAATTTTTATATGTCTGACTTGGATCTATGACATAACAAAAGAATAATTCCTCCCGAAAAGAAAGAAAAGCATCACATATACTGATATACTGAAAGGCTCTGATTAAATTTTTAGTATTTTTAAGAATAAGAGTGACTATATGTCCTTTCATTAACTAGATGATAATTGGCAAAATTTTGGAGTGTTTTAATGATTCATGGTGTTCCAAGATAAGGCAACATTCCTAGTTGCAGTACCACATGTAGTAACTTAGTATGATAGCACTTTTGTTTTAAAACCACAATTAGGTTAAAATTTTTTAAGACTAAAATACAAGCTTTATGGATATTTGTAAAACCTGTTGTCATAGTGTTTCAGTACCTTTATTGTATTTGATTACACGCTTGTTGAAAACAGTAAATTTACATATCAAATGAAATAAGGTTTTAATAAACGTATAAGAGAAAAGCTTTATATTTAAGGCTTCATGGAATAGAATTTGTAATCATACCTTTTCTGGTGTTGAAAACGGAGTCTCAGAAAGAAGCCATGAGGAATTGTTAAATCTTTTTTTCTTGTTATCTACTATTGCAGCTTCAACTAGGTATAGTGAATTAATCTGAAATGCTTTGAAATACATAATCTTTTTTTTTTTTTAAATAGAATTTATGTGAAAAAAATCACATACCACTAGGGTAGGGTGTTGAAATGACTGTAGTATACTATTTTTTAAAACCTTCATTTTTGGTCAGCATAAATTTCTTTAATTATTTTTCCATTTCTAGTAGGATTTCATTTTGAGGTGAAACCCATCAAGTGAGTATAAAGTCTTACAGTTTAGTAATCCAGAATTTCAAGTCATTTAAGATGAAAATGGAAGTAAGGTTTACTTAAAATTGATTTTCTTCTGTAACATCTAAGTCGTCATCATCTTCATCATCATCATCTGCTTGTTGATCCTTTCTTAGCCGGCAGGTAGATACCTGTTAAAAATTAATATTTTTAAATAAAAACACTAATTAAAATATTTTTACATGCTTGGTATCTTTTTATATGCCCTTACAAGGGTACATAGAAATTTATCATATACATGAAATTAACCATTTAATTCTAGTTAGCTACCAGTAAGTACATCAGTAACAAAATATGCTCTCAGTATATTACGATTGTTAAAAAAAAAAAAAAGTTTAATTCTTGGGTTGCAAAAACAGCATTTGTAAATCATAAAATGGACCGCAAAAACAGAAGAATGTTTCAGTTAGATCTGGCACAGAAATACTGATATAAAAGTAGTAGGACTTAAATTGAGAATCTGAATTCACCAGCTTACGTAGGGCATGTACTTAACCCTTTCTAAAGGTGATTATAACTCCTATTGGACACTTCTGGTTGTTTCAACTGTTAATATTTTGTGTACTACTGGCATCTAGTGCATAGAGGCTAGGGATGTTCATTAATTAATATCTTTACCATGACAGATAGTACAATCCTCTTCCCCAGGTTACTTGGTCCCAAGTCGATAGAGCTAAGATTGAAAATCCTCGGATAATTAATGTACTCTAAAGTGCTATACAAATGTTAGTTAAGTAATATTTATTTCCAGATAGTCAAAACTTGGTATGTAATATAATACTAAATTTATGGAATATATGTGCAAAGCACTTAATGCTGAGATAAAATATAATTTGGTTGGGAGAAGAAATACATAAATACAAAGCAGAAAATGAATATTTAGAAGTTCTCAAATGAAAATAGAAGGCATTGAGTCAAATTTACCTAAAAGTTGTACTTGGAAAATATTTTGTTCAGTTTTAAATTCTGAAGGCTTGATATGGAAAGGTCATACATAGCTCTCTAGACTATAGAGTTTGGCATGTTATGGTCGGTCCAGTCACTCTCAGGCTTTCTGGATGTTAGAAGAAATGAGAAAACTGGCTCTTTCTTTCTCTAAAGACCTGTGTTTCTGGAGTCATGAAAATGTTCAGCAAAATTCATTTTTTGGGTTAATCAAAAAAAAATGATAGATATAAACTGACTTTAGAATCTATGCTCTTCATATACCAGACAAGTTTACATTCTCATTCTTCTGTCTTTTCCATCTCTGCTCTCAAGAGTTCTGTTTCAGAGAATAATGTGGGACTATAACATAGAAGATAAGTGTAGTTTTCCATCATTTACAGAATAGAAAATAGCTTCACACAGAGAATACGACTGAAGGGAAACATTTTTAATACTGCACAGCTCCAAATGCAGCTTAGATTAAATTGTTTTTAGCTCACCTGTCCTGTTCCAGATACACACTTAGCTGACAGTGATCTCTGAAGAGGTGATTTTGAATTTGCTCTTACAATATCTAAACGAGATGAATAATCTTGTGGATACAGAGAATTTCGGAAAACCTATTGCAATGATAAAACAATATTATAAAGGAGATAATAAATGAAAATCTAGACAGTCAAGATTTTTTAAAGCACCCCCTTTGTGGACAAAACTTGAATTATGAATTTAGGATAGTCTTAAGAAGATGAAGGCTTAAAAATTCCATTGGAACTGTGTATGATGATGGGGAATATAGTCAGTAATTATGAAACAAAAACTTGAGTGCTTTTACCAGAAAATTGAAAAAGGTTTGGCCCTCAAAAGAGTATGCAAGCTAGTAAGGCAGTTGTAGCTCATACCTTTGATTCTTTTTGCTCTGCCTGTTCTCGACTCATCAATTTAACTTCACTGCAGCATTGCTATGGAAAATCACATAAGAGTAAACTGGAGCCACTATTAATTCATGGATTCCAGCCTCATTAGGATCTAGAATGCCATGACCTGTCAGTTTTTATTCTCCTAAGGGAGTACTTTCAAATCTTAGCACTCTAGTAAACCTTTCTATCTCTATTTTTTTCTTCCCCCATAGCTCTTAACATATAGACTAACAAGGTTATGAGGTATAATTTCAACTTCCCTTTCTCCTCAAACTTAAATGTATCCTTATTTTAAAAAGTGAACATCCTGATCTTTCCAGTGTGTATTTTTCCCTTAGAACTTTAAGTGTACAAACAAAAATGTTCATTTTTCAAACGTTTCCTCTAGAAAATGATCTCCATATCATTTTTTTTTTAAAAAATAAACCTCAAGGTACAGTGTTACTCCTTAAGTTTTTTTCAAATATTCTGCTTCGTCTCCATTTGTTTTTTAACGAACTACAATTGGGCTTTAACTTTCCACAAAAATTGCCCTTACCAAAATCACCAAAATCTTTGTCTTTCATCCTCCCTGTCCAATCCTGAAACCATTTTTTTCCATGGCATTAAAAACTTCTTTCATTGTGCTAGCCGGCTAGATTTTTGAGAGCTGATTTCTACATATCCCCTTTCTATTGCTTATGCCCTTTACCTTAGGCTACTTTTAAGGAAAAAGAAAAGTGTTTCTCTGGAAGATTTTATCTACAGTATTTAATGGCCACCCTTCAATCAATTCTCTGTATGCTGCAATACTCTACAGATGGCCACATTTCATGCTCCCAACTCCCTCCCTCTGTTCTAGACCAGCACTGTCAAATAGCATTTTCTGATTTGATGAAAATGTTTGATGTTCTGTGCTGTCCTAAAAAATAGCTGCTAACCATGTGTGCTACTAAGCACTTGATGTTTATGTGGCTGAGGGACTGAATTTACACTTTAATTTATTTAACCTTAAATAAGCATATATACCTAGTAGCTATTATATTGGACAGTGCAGCTCTAGACTCAACTTTATCGTGAAAAGACATTAGTCTTTCCACATTACTACATTACCTAGGTATGACCTAGGTATAAGCCTTTCTCCCTAAAATTTCCTATCTTAGGTACTTCAATTTTAATTTTATAGAGTATAGAATTTTCTATATAGCTTACTTACATTTGCCTCAAGCCCCAAAATATATTATTTCTCTATTAAAAAACATTTTGTGGTGTTTGACTACCACAGACCAAGTGCTTTAGGTGACATCCAGGGCTTAATAAACTTACCTACCATTCATCACTTGTAGTCTACATACTTATATGGAGAACATAATGTTATATTGTGCCTTTGCACTACCAGTTTCCCAGCTTGGGATCCCAGAAAACTCATTCATCCTTCATGAGCCAAGTCAAGTGTTATCTTCTGCTTTTCCCTATTCTCTGGTCAGTAGCTCCTACTGTTCTTATTCTCAAGAATACTTAAGTCAGTTTTTAATGGATTAAGTGTCTGTTGCTACAACTACTTCAGGAAACGCTGTTCTCTTTTTGTAAGTCCTCCCAATAGATATTGATTTAATTCACTTTTGCCTAAAGAATGATTTAACATGAAATTAAACCTCATTTTGTGGGGAAAAACAAAGGAGACCCAAATCAAGTGATATCTCCACACATGCCTTTAAACCTTAGAGAACTGTAAGACATAAAAGGAAACTTAAAAGGCAAGACTTTTATTTTAGGATACTGGGATACTCGTGAGGTTACTAGGTTTGTAAGGACTAAATTCTGTTTTGATGCCAGACAGAACACGTGTCCAGGTAATGATATAAAAACCGGATGACTTATTAATCAATTGATATTTGGATAAGGTATATTTTTCTTTGAACATTTTTAACTTTTCTAGCAAAGACTAAAATAAGAAAATGGAAAACATGGAAATTCTGGGATAAGTTTAAAACAGTTAAGTATTTATTACAATTAGTCTCCTACTGTAAAACAACAGATCTTCTGTTGAACAGATCAACAAAAAGATTAACTTATTGGCAATAATGCATTTTCCAACATGATCCAAGATCTCTTCTAGGCATGAATCTCAAGATCTGAAATGATTGCACAGAAGTGATTTTTGAAGGGGAAAATGGGCCCAACATAACTTATGTGAAGAACAAATAAGGTAAGATAGTTTGAATGTAATCAGAGTGACTAACTGCAAAAAGTTGACTGATGCTCAAATAACAGCTCAGTGTTTCTCAGAAAACATGGACTACATGGAAGAGCAGTGAATTATTTCTCTGTCCCTCCCTGTGTATTTTCTGTATTTCCAAGAATCCTTGTATTTATAGGCTCCTTCCTCCTCTTGGGACCTACTGGATATAATTTTACTTCCCTTGGACCCACAACACTCTAGACTGCTTTCCTCTCCACAACTGGTGGATGGCAGAATAATAGGATATGCTTTTGGTTCATTGAAGTACTTGTGCCCTGTACTGTGTGAACTATTTAAAATACACTGCTTTATATTCGTTAACAGCCTGCCTCAGGACTGAAAAGTTTTTGCTAGTTATCCTCCTTGTCTCTCAAGTCTCTTTGATTCTCCAGACTATTTGGAATGTTGTATCATACACAGCACCCCCCCCCCAGCCTTTTTTTTAAATGGAATTGATTACATTTTAAAACTTAAACAGCTACATAGTATTTTGTTTGTTTTAATGTTTGAACTTCCTGGTATATTTTAAATTCCTGCTTTAATCAGTTAGACCATTTTTCACAGTGCTGAATCCTCAGCACTTAGAATGATGCCTGTCATATCAGAGGTGCTCAATAAACATTTGTTGAACAAACATGAGGTGCTACAATTTCCATTTTAGGAGGAAGGCTCAAGTGTGAAGAAGTTTATTAATTATTCCACTAGAAAGTAGAAGAACAAGATTTAGCATGGGGGGTTACAATTCACCACTGAGGGCTCTATTGGGAGAGGGCTCTTGGAAGCTTAGCTCTGGTTTCCACCAGGATTTTCCTCTTTCACCTTCCCATATTGATTTTGCTTTATTTATTTATTTGCTTTTTGGTGTAATAAACCATCCATGAGTACCACTAATACTTTAAAAAAAAAAGTGGAGGAAGTTGATTTTCAAAAACCACATTTACCACACACCCTGGGACCTTTAGTTTTTCATGGATCTCTTCTCCCACAGATTACCTGATTAAGAGTAGCTGATTAAGAGTAGTGGTAAGAGAAATTACAAAGGAAGTAGTATGACAAAAAGATGTCTAGGACCCATGGAATTAGAAGGAAAATCTTAGAAACCAAAGGATTTGAAGAAACTTTAGAATCAGTTCACAAGTGGCATATCAAAGGTATTAGAAAAAGGCTGAAAATACTTGGAGTAGGGGATCATTTTTAACTTGCCCTTCAATAAAGTGTTTCTTGCAGGAAATGGTTTATATGATTCACCCAGAATTATACTGCTGGTAGTATGGTATAGAGAGGATTAAAAACAGCTTTGTAATCAAACTTCTGAATTTGACTCCCATCTCTGCTACTTAACAAGCTATGGTATCTCTGGGAAGTTTCTTAACTTCATTGTCATTCAGTTTTCTCATCCATAGAAATGAAGGCAATAAATACTTATGTTAAAGGTATAGGAAGATTGAAATAACTAGAATAGCTAAAATGTATAAATCAGCCCAAAGTAATTATTATATAAATATTTGCTATTTTATAATGACAGATAAAAACTTGACAATCTGTTTTTGAGAACAACATGAAAAGGAGTGAAAGAAACATTTAGTATTTGAAGGAAGTTACACTTTTATCGGTTGACAAATGGAATATAAAAATATGATCACGTATGCCTAACATAAATCAGTTTGGCATTAGAAACATACATAATAAAACATGCACCCTTCTTCATTTTAGTTAAGCTGTGACCTGGTTTTACTAGTTTCCTGTAAACAGTTGAGTAATCAGACAAAAAGGCTGAGAGGGTATCTTTATGGATAGTTAAGATATTTTAAAAAGGGGAGGGAGAGAGGGAAGTCTTCAGAATCCTCAAATGGGAGACACTCCCAAATTTAGCCATTTATTAATACAGAATTGTGGTTATATTTTGGGAGTACACAATTTTTTCATTTCTACATTAGAGAAAATATGTATGAAGTATGTCTTGAATATTTTCTCTCATTTAGCAAAAATACTTTTGTATCTTTTTTTCCTTTTGAAGGATAAGGATAGAGCATTTGCTCTTTGGGTGTGCTTACTGAAGACCAGGCTTTGACACTTAATTGCTCTAATGTTATCTGGCCAATCAGAATTATTGCATTTAACTAAAACTGTCAGCACAAAGCAAGTCTGCATAAAACCTAAATGTACTTTATGGTTTAGTAATTTACACAAAGCCAGTTGGAATTCTGATTCTGGTATTTACTAGCTAAGTGGTCACAGACAATGAACTTAAAGCCTCTAAGCCTGCTTCTCTAGTTGTAAAATGAGAATAAACAGCACCTACCTCAGGTTTGTGCGAGGATCGAATAAGAAAATACATGTAAAGAAGCTTTGGGCATCATGTATGGCATAAACACTCAAAATGTTGCTCAAATCAATTAATGTTAAGCGCACGTTAGTGGGCTTATAGCACCAGCCAAAATGATGCACAATTTTATTTCATGTAATGGTTTGATGTAGATTATGTTTTACTAGTCATTAGTAAATTGTCTTGGAACTTCACTATGGTTAATTTGAAAAGTTAACAAAATAAATGGAAAATGACAAAAGTCAGGTATTTGGGACTGCACACAATAACCACTATTGTAGTGTTTTTATTTTTAAGATAGTTTTACTTATACAAACTAATATTCTCTTTTAAACATTTCCATATTAACAGAACTAAGCTTAGACATAGTCCTACCTCTAAATCTTCATCTTCATCAATCTTTTGTATATTTTGGTAGGCAGCAGTGTAGACCTCTAAAGCCTTGCCATGAAATAACATTTCAATTGTGATAAATTCTGAAAATATATTCTAAAAAAAAAATTTGAATTTAGTCATTTAAATTGTTTTATAAATTTAGTTAAGTACATAGTCCCCACTATAGTCTTGACAAATTTTATGAACGACCAAGGTATCTAGATTTTCTACAAGACAAAGTACAAAGGATAAACAAAGGATGACACTATTCATGCCTCATTTTTTTGGTCAGTTCTCTTTATCAGTTATATTTATACCTGGTAATTGATAGCTGTGATGATAAAGATCTGACTAAAATGTATGCCAGCAGGTTCTCTGATACATGCCTTTTAAGTATTCAAGTTAAGTTTTGAAGTTTGTATTAGTAACTCCAACCAATGTAAAAGAAGACTGTATTCTGGGATTTAAGATGTGTAATCATGACCAACAATGACTCTTATTTCACTTTATATAGATCACAGAGGGCTTTGGTATACTGACCTAGCAACTGACTATTATAATAATAAACAGCATGATGCTAAGTTACAGTTTTGGATTTGATGCTTAGACTTTCCAGATACCCAAGGATGCCTCAGAGGTGGAATAGCTTCTGACTAGGACTGAGACTTTCTTAATTGCTCGTCTCCCTAAGATAGTTGCTAACCAGTTAGGAATTGAGTGCCTTTAAGAGTGTAGAAACTCCTACCGGAAAAACAGCAGAGTGGGAGTGAGAGAGAAGCCAAATCACTTGTTTTTAATGTTCAAGAAGTAAATTGGCTAAATTAGAAAACATTATTTATCCAATAATATTAGAGCTTCCATATGGTTTGATTTGCAAGCAAGATGTTCAACAAAAAGTTACAGAAGATATTAACAGGCAAGTAGGAGGAAATGAAAACTTTTCAGAGTAGATGCTCTTCAAAAAAGGATGTCAACAGGAGGACGTTCTATCAATTCGAAAAGAATAAAGTTATATATTTACCTCATATATATAAAACAGTTACCAGAAAAACATTAAAATGTGTACAATATTCTAAAAACTCATAAAAATAGAAAATATAAGCAAATATTTATGTAATGTTGGGGACAGGAACATTTCTTAGCGTGACACCAAGGCAGAAACCAAAACCACCAATAGATTTGGCAACAAAACAAAGGTTTAAGGTGGCAAAAATACCATAAGCAACAAAATATAAAATATATTTGCAACACGTCTCTTTAGATAGTTAATTTTCTCAATATAAAGAGTTGTTTAAAATTAGAAAAACTGGCAACATCGAACAGTGTTGGCTAAAGAAATAAAATGTATCTTTAGATACATGAAAAAGTACTTGCTTCAACAGTAATAATAATGAAATTATAAGATACTGATTTTTTTACCCATCAGATTGGCTGATTCAATTACTGCTGCATGTATGCTTATGCAAGGTCTAATAGGAAAGGAAACTTTAATCTTTGTGGACATAAGTTTTAAAAATAGGTAGTACAATTTAATGTGTGTGTGTTCTGTGAACCATGAACTCCATTTCTGGCAACTTATCCCAAGAGAATAACTGGACCAGAACAAAGGTTGATATTTAAAGTCATTTAGTGATAGAATGCCATCTGCAATGGCAAAATAACCTAGTTGTTCATTAAGGCTGGTTAAACTAATATCCATATTGCAAAATACTGGGTAAATCAACAAAGAATGATATGGATCTCTACTTTTTGCCATGAGTGTGTCCACAATAAATTTTATGTGTGGAGCAGTTAATAGTGCCTTCCTTATAAAGATGTGAGGAATAAAGGAGTTTATCTACATAAAATTGTACCTGGTATATAGTCAGTGCCTAAAAGATGTGTGTCATTAATCTTATTACTATATCTTGTATATGTGCATAGGAATAAAGTCTGGAAAGATCTAAACCAAAATGCTAGCATTATATTTTGAATGCTGAGATTCTTGCTTTTGTCTATAATTTTATGGAAAAAAATAATATTGTGTTTATAATAAAAGGAAGCTATTAAAATTAAATTTATAAGATGTTTCTTACTCACATCACCTACTTCACCACATCTGGAAAACTACAAATATAAAGACAAAGGAAAATCTAAAAGTGTAACTATCCCATACTCATGGTTTAGAAGAATCAGTCTTAAATGTCAGTATTCCCAAAAACGATGTACAGATTTGATGCAGTGTTTATTAAAATTTCAGTTGACTTCTGAAAAACTGAAAAACGGATTCTACAATTAATACAGCTCTAGAGTAGTCAAATCAATCTAAAAATGAAAATAGGAACACTCACACAACCTGATTTTAGAACTTATCACAAAGCAATATTAAGAGTGTAGTACTGGGGCTGGGGTTGTGGCTCAGTGGTAGAGCACTTGCCTCGCATGTGTGAGGCACTGGGTTCGATTCTCAGCACCACATATAAATAAATAAAAAAAAAAATAAAGATCCATTGGCAACTAAAAAATATTTAAAAAAAAAAAGTGTGGTACTACATAAGGGTAGTCTCAGCTCAATGAGAGAAAGAGTCCAGAAGTAAAAACAACTTATTTTCAACAGGGATATTAATGGGGAAAGAGTGATCTCTTCAACAAATGAGGGTGCAACAATTGAATAGTCTAATGCAAAAGAATGAAATTTAACCTTTAGTTCACACCATGTACAAGAATTAAATAGATAAGGCTCAATACAAGAACTAAAATTACAAAACTATTAGAAGAAAACAAGGATCATCACCTCAGATTTAGCAATGAAGTCTTAGCTGTGTCAGTAAAGCAAAAACAACAAATCAAAGTAAGCTGGACTTTGTCAAAATTAAAAATTTGTGCTTCACATGACACCACCAAGATAGTGAAAAAGATGGATGGGAGAAAATTTCAAATCATTTTTATAATAAGGGACTTGTATCCAGAATACATTAAACAACCCTCATAACTCAGGAATAAACATTAATTATAGAATATATAAAAGCAACAAAAGAATTAAAATATGGGCAAAAGATCTGAAAAGCCATTTTTTTCTTTTCTTTTTTTGGGGGGGGACCAGGGATTGAACTCCTGAGCACTTGGCCACTAAGCCATATCCCCAGCCCTATTTTGTATTTTATTTAGAGACAGGGTCTCACTGAGTTGCTTCATGCCTCACTTTTGATGAGGCTGGCTTTGAATTTGTGATCTTCCTGTCGGAGCCGCTGGGATTACAGGTGGGTGCCACTGTGCCCAGCTTGAATAGCCATTTATTATTTTACACCCAATAGTAGAATTGCTGCGATCAAGAAGCCTGATGAATAGGCAGTATTGAGAAAATGCAGAGAAATTAGAACCCACATACACTGCTAGAGGGAATATACAATGGTGCAGGTTAACATATGATTCTGCAGTTTTACTCCTAGGTATATGTGCAAGAAAACAAATGTCCACAAAAACCTGGGCATGAAATTTTATTTATATCAACATTAATCTTAATAATCAAAGGGTAGAAACAACCCAAACACCCATTAACTGATGAATGGATAAACAAAACAATATCCATATAATAAATGGAATGTTCTTTGGCCATAAAAGAACTGATACGTGTTACAACATGGATAAGCCTTGGAAGCATGCTAAGTGAAATAAACTAGTCATAAAATACCATGCATGATTCCTTTCATAAAGATAAGTCATGGATTGCTTAGGTGTGAGAGGTAAGCAGGGAGGTAGAAGCTGACATACAAGGTTGAGGTGATGAAAATGTTCTCAAATGGGTGATGGCTGCACATATCCCTGAATACATACAAAACCAGTAAATTTTATACTTGGAATTTGAAACTGGGGATTGAACCCAAGGTATCGTGCTATTGAACTACATCCCCAGCTCTTTTTTATTTTGAGACTGCTCCTTAAGTTTTGAGCCTGGCTTCAAACGTTTGATCTTCCCGTCTGAGCCTCCTGACACTGGGAGTACTGGCATGTGCCACTGTGCCTGGCTTATCTGAATTCTTAAAGGTGAAGGTCTCTTCCTGTCTCATCCCAGAGGTATCAAAGGACTTTGTTTTTAGGGGCATGATACTGCAGGCAAGAAGAGCTTGGAAGCTCTTTGTGCCGTCCTTCCATTTCCTATTTCGGGAAATCCCAGGTAGCAGGAATTTTCTCTGGAAATTCTGCACTCATCCTCTGTGCCCTAGTATTTTACTTGGTGATGCTAACCTGTAGAGTTAGCCAGCATTCAAGTGGAACACAAAGGTGAGTCCAAAGATCAGAGGTGAATTTCCATGTGTAAAAATTATTTTGCAGGCACAAGGAACAGTGGTGGAGTGAGAAATCCAATTCCCATTACTAAGGAAGCCCTTAGGTGGCAGTGGATTCAGTCATTTTTCAGGGTAAAGCTAATTAGCTTAATAAGCCTTGTTCCTCTAGTTCTCAAGAGAGGATGTTAACAATTGTAGAACTTCATACCCCCTTACCCCCTTATTTTCTCAGCTTGGTAAAGGCATTTTTCTCAGAGCAGCCTCCTTAGACTCTCTTCTATGAGTAGCAATCTGCCATTTATACAGCAGAGTACAAAGCCTGTCACTGAATTGAAAAGGTAAAGTTCTGAAATCCTTTGAAATTATGATAGGAAATTAAAGATGCAAATGAATTGTTTTATGGACTTCAGAGAGAAATTATATAATTAACTGGCAAATGTTTATTTTATTGATAAGATCATAGCTTATAAAAGCAGGAAAGCTTCAAGTAATAAGTGAAAAAAAATTATTTTTAAAACATGCTACTGGAAAATTTTCAGTGAGCCAAAAAGACATCTTTAGGTGAATTTTTAAAGTATATAAAATAGTTATAAGCAGTCCTTCTTTCCAAGATACATAAACAAAAAGCCACTGAAGACCTGTTGAATTTCATGATCCTGAAAAAGCTTTCTTTCTATTGATGTGTTACAATAAATAAGGCAATGATTGTGATTTTGTTGACTAAAACACCTTATTGTGGCGGTGGATGCAAATTTATGTGATTGGCTATTGCCCTATTTGATAATAGCTATTAGAAAGTCTTGTTCTATAGATATTAATTGATAGTGTTTTACAAGAGAAGGCAGATTTTTTAAAAACCTGGTTTATAGCTCATTTCTGGCTATGGTACTCTGGGGAAGTTGTATCGCTGCTTAATTCCTTTTTAAAAATTTTTTTTGTACTAGGGATTGAACCCTGGGGCTACATCCCCAGCCCTTTATAAAATTTTTTATTTTTAGATAGGGTCTCACCGAGTTGCTTAACTAAGTTGCTAAGGCTGGCCTCAAACTTGGGATCCTACTGCCTCAGCTTCCCAAGATGCTGAGATTACAGACTCTCTGCTTAATTTTTTAATAATACCACCTCACTCTTTTAGAGCTGTTGTGAAGACTGAAAGATAAATTTACATTAAGTGCCTGGAGTGGCATCTGATACATAAAAACATGTTAGTTTCCTTTGAAAAAACAGTCCTTGGGATAAAAAGTTGAATGTCTAACCTCTGGTTGAAATGTAGCCCCTTTACATACCATTATTTTCACATTACATATTTTGATCCATAACATCTTTTTTCATAAAGAGTATGGTCTAAAAAAAGTCAGTAAATTTTTTATAAGTTTAAATAAAAAATGAGGTTAGAAAACAATTTTTTTTTTAACTTAACAATTACCTTTATATCCTTAATTTTCTGCTTTTCAAAATTGTCAATAGTTTCCTCCAGATGACGAGTTGTTCGGGTGGCATCCATTGTTGCTCTCTGTAATTCAGTTTCTGCCTATAAAAGTATTCCCCAACCAAAGATATAAAAAAACCAAATCAAAATCCGTTCAGTTGAGTCTATTGGTGTTACTATTGTACTATTGGCTTTTGGTATAACAGTATAAATTTGTTAAATATTATATTTTACCACGTATAATAAAATGATTTCTATAATAAGACATATAGAATAAAGAATTTTCAGTCTATTAAGTGACATGATTCATTTCAAACAAAAATCCTCTTCTATAAAAATCATCTTTTTCCTATCACTCTGAAATATTTACTGTAAGACATTTTCTATGTTTTTATTGCTTCCATCTATTTCACTACATATACCATTTATCATTCTATCCTTTCTTTTCCTCCCTTCCCCTTACCACTTTCTTCTCCCCCAAAGAAAGGACTTTGGATTTATTAGCAAGTATTTCCAATTCTCAAATATTATCTATAAAATACAATAAAGTTTATCTTATAGGACTATTTATTGTATTGTATAGATAATGAAATCATCTTTCTAGAGGACTAAGAAGAGCACACAGTGGAAGGACTTGTTGCTATGTCAGTTTCTACAATTGAGAGTCTAATCTACCTCCCTCCCTCCCTCCCTCCTTCCTTCCCTTCCCTTCCTTCCTTCCCTTCCTTCCTTCCACAACTGAGTCTAATTTTCTTTCCCTTTCTTTCTCTTTTCTTTGTTTCTTTTCTATCAGTAGTCTATCATAAAACTGAAATATTTAAGGCTAGCAAATATATAGCTAAAGTCTCTTATCACACTGCTTAGTTTTAATAGTTCTCCAAATGTTCTAATTTTATAATATTTTAATCCAGTGGAGTAGTATATATACTACAAATATCTTAGAAACTAACATTACACTATTTCTATGTAGCACATACTTATTACAAAAATATGTACACTAATAACTAATTTAGATGTCAAGTTTAATGCTTTGCTTTATACATGCTGCGATGTACTACAGCTATCTAAATCTGTGCTATGTAGTCAATATGGTTGACCACTAGCCACATATAGCTATTTACATTTAAATCGATTAAACTTAAATAATGTGAAAACTGGTTCCTAGGGTATTCTAGTTGCACTTCAAAAACTCAACAGTCATATGCAGTGTCAGTACTGTTGAATACTCAATATTTCCAATTTAATCATATATTTCTCTTTTAAATTGGTGCATTATAAATATATATAACAGTGGGACTTGTTACATATTTGTGCATGTACATAATATAATTTGTTCAATTTCATGTATATTTCTTTAAGCATCTCTTTCTTTAGGACATTAGCTTTGCCCAAAAACATTTAAAATGTTTTCTTCAACAATAACATAGATATTTTCAAAGTAATAGCCCAATTTTCTGATTAAATTCTGATAAAATTGTTTCTTACGCTAGAATTATATTTGCTAAAAAGTATCATATAAAATCTTTTAATAACTAATTATGGGAAAAGTATGCATTTGTCATTAAAGTTCTGTGACATGTAATACTGTGACATTTAGCCATTGATTTCTTTTTCAAGGAAATGAATAAATTGAAATAAGTAAAAGGGTTTACTATAAGGATCCATTTCTTGATACACCACTTTATTACCCACCTGTGACTGAAATTTTTCATAAAGGAAAAAATACATTTCAAAGAGAATATAACAACTTTTTCAATAAATTAAACTCATGTATTCTTACAGAACTATATACTTTTATAATTGGCTACACAATTGTAAGACACCAAGCACTTAAAAATATATTCATTTATATCTGTTTGTGTGTACATTTATCATATGGAATGTAAAGTCTTTTTAACCACAGAAACTCTCAGCTTAATCATAACTAGTATTAAAAATATATATATATATTTTTTGGCGCGGCTTGGGATTGTGCCATCACAGAAATGTAAAATAGAGCTAATTTGAAGATTTATTATGAAAAAAATCTATCAGTATTTAATGTCTGTTAATGTTTTGCTGAGAATATTCAAGCAAATATTAATTTTAAAAAATTAATTCCTAATATTATTACATGACTGATTCAGTTCTTGTGACTGTTTCCTTTTGATTCATGTCTTTTCCGTCCCCAATTATTAATATTTTCACTTTAAAATATATAAGTATATGTAGAATTCGCTAAACTAAGGAAGCATTGGGGACAGTAGCCATAGCTGGGACCTCTATCTTAACCTATCATCCTTCAGCAATTTTTACTTATTTTTGAAAGTCTAAAATAAATTTGTCTGAGCACAGAACTCATCCAGTATTGCACAACTAGTTTTAGGAAAGCAAATATAGATTTTTAAATATTTCTTCCTTTCACTGAAAATTCTTCAAAATTCTAGAATGTACTAATTTGAGTAGAAAATATTAAAATATTAAGATACAGCTATCATATTAAATGGAATCAGCCAAGAGTTTCAAATGAATTATAAAAGGGGGAACCAGATTGGAGTTTTTCAAACTGTGTTACAGGAAGCTTGTTCAGAAATTACCTGCAGCTGGCTTTAGTGGTGAGCAGGCAAAGCCTTAGGATTCTTTATCTTCTACTAGAATATTTTATTTTATTTTATGTATTGGACTTAGAGCTGAATTTTAAGGATGTATCCTGGTAAAAATACTATGATGCTATGATTGAATATTTTTATATTTTTCTTGAATACATTCATCTGTAGATTGCATTTATTTTCTAGTCTTAGGTTATCAAAATCTGTAAGTTGTAGATCTTACCCAGTGAGCAAATCAGTTCACCTGTAGCAATAATCTCTTGTATTGTTGCATTTAATTCTCCCCAAACAGAACGCTTAAGTCAGAAAAAAATCTTTATCTAGAAATGCTCTTTTCTGTATTGAGTGTGAATACACTAATACTCCTGATTTAATTGCCAGTTGCTCAGGATTACAAATGTTATATTTTACCTGCCTTTGCATAGCCCTTCCCCCCTAGAACAAAACAAAACAAAACAAAAAAAGGTTGATCTCTGGCTTAATTCTTAAACACTGGTGCTCTTGCCTGGGTTCTACTTTGATTTCTAGGTGTTAGTCACGAATTTTGTAGCATTTTCTGGTTTGACTTGCTTAAAACAAATTCTATAATCTCTAGTTTGAGATCTTAAGCCTCAACAATTGTCTAGGTGTTCCTGTCAGAGCCTCCAAAGGGTACTCCCAGCCCTTAGGCTGCCCATTTTTCTTCTGTACAAGGTTGGGCTTATGTACCTTTGGTCCAAGGGAAGAAGGACCAGGCAACTGGTGCAGCCCCAGATCACTGCTCGAGGGACTCCCCTCAGGAATGGAGGTGTTCTGGAACCTCAAATGCCCCCAAAGAGCCACTCGTCATGTGGTTTCTGGCTGAGCTGAGTAGTAACAACCTTAAGGAAGTAGGAAGGAGACACATAAGGAATGGGAAAGAGAGGCAGCAGGGATAAGTTAGTGCTTTCTACACAGTCCTACCTATCCCTGTCCTCACTGCTAGCACTTAGCAACTATTTTATGTTTTTATTATTCATGAACAAGGCACATTCTGGATTAGGAAATAGTAATGTTTACCACAAGAACTTTCTTTCAGTAGATACTCCTATTTAGATTCCTTTGTGTCCAGTTGTGGACCTCATTGTACTCTTTGAAACTCCTGAGGGTCTTTGGATGAAAGTCATAACTATGGTTTCATAAGTTTCTTTTTAAGGATGAAGATATTGGAGGATTTTTTTTCTTTCCTTTTTTCAAAAGTGGGGCAGAAAGGCATTGATATATTAGGATTAATGATAGGTCTTTAATTTTACAATTAATATTTAGTAATCACCATGTGAAAAAAACTCAAAAATTTGAATTTACTCTGAAAACATCTGCATTTACGAGTGTTTTTTGTTTTTTTTTTTAAAGTCTATTGTGGAAACAACATAAGGGAATTGAGTTAGGTGGCATAATTGCTTTACAATGAGCTAATTTCTATAGTGAGAACTCCTAAATAGTTTTTTTTTCTTTTTAGCATTATATTGAGTCTCCACACATTTAAAATTATAAATATATAATTACCATACACAATTTGTGTACTGCATACCTTAAAACACTTTTTTAAGACCCAAATTCAAAGGATACAATTATATGTCGATCAGATGGGTTTCTTTGACGTGTTCTTTCTAACTGACTTAACTGCTTAGCTTCTCGATTCTTTGCTGTTAGTGTTGCTTTGAGGTCATCCTGCAAATAAGCATTTTTTTGTTAATTTCCGATTTAAGAAATAAGACATTATTTTATGAATGGAAGAATGCTTTTATTTTTATCACAGGAATTATGAATCTGCAGGGTGTGTCAGAAAAAGGGAGAGGGCATGCATATTTCTTTAATAATCTCAAAATAATGACAATTTCAATGCAAAGCTGCAACCATAAAATACGTATACTTTTGATTGTGGTGGTGGGTACATGGGCATACACATTTGAATACTTAAAAATAGAGGGATTTACTGCATGTAAATTATACATTGATTTTAAAAATAGAACTTTGTCACATTCATTTTAAAAGTACAAGTGTCATCATCTGCTTTGAAACAAAAATATAAAAACAAAAATAAATACATACACATAGTCATTTAGTAAAACAATTTCTGTCCATATAGTCTTCATGACTATAAATATTAAATGTTTAAACTTCCATAGTAATGTCTTATGCTGCTACAGTAGTATACTTAGTAAGCTCACTAAAATATTTCATTATTTTTAAATATCCAAGAAATTATCTTTCAGAGTGTAGAAACGGAATGATTACATGTTACTTTGCATTTTTTATTAAAAGGAGAGTTGGAAACCTCATGCCCTTTGCCAGAATACCTAATAATAGGGTAAGAAAATAGATTTACTTACCCGTTTCATTTTTACAATGGTTCCATAAGCTTTCAAAGGTTCAACTACTTTGGCTTCAAGTCTTTCAACCTGTTGAAAATTATTATAAAATATAACTGAAAATAAACATATAAAGATATCAAATTTTAAATGCTGAAATAAAATATTGTTTAACTTGAAATAATTAACGTACAGCTTAATCATTTTTAAATTTTAAATTAGAAGCCACTTTTTAACCCATCTTTTGAGTAAAAGGATAATCACCAGAAATTGTTAAGACAGAATCTAAACTCAAACACATTAAAAACGCGTAAGCAATACAGTTACAGTAAAAGCAGAAAAACATTCAGTTTATAGTTTAACAAAAAAAGTCAGATTTCCAAGGAGCTGATCTGTGTCATGTATTTATCTTAGTGTTTTACTTAAAACACTTAAAGTAATAGTTATGAAGACATCTCAAGTTTTAATACAGCCATTTTCAGTTATTTAGCATAGTGTTAGATTAAATATTCAGATATTAGCTCTGAATTATAATACTTCAACTTTCCAAAAAATTGAAGCTGAAAGATATAGCATACTGAAAACAAGCCTCAAAAGCAAAAAATGCTTAGGGGTTACTGTATTAGCTACAATTTTTCCTGACGGCCATTTGTGAATTATCAAACTCTAGATTGCAAGTGGTCTGTATTGCTGATCAAAGTGTATTGCTGAACTTGTTTTTACCCAGAATTAAAGTTTTTCTTAAACATTATAGTTTTAATCATATGAAGTAATTTAAATGATTCTTTTACTAATAACACTGATAGAAGGAACTGAAGAAACTTTTTTAAATAGGCAAGTGCATATATAAATATAGCATAAAAAATAACTCTTGGACATTAAAATTTTCTCTGTCAGGGCAAGTAATGCAAATGACTATTTAGTTGCTAAAAATGAACGTATATTTTTATGGTAGGAAAAGCTTTTTTTGATAACATGTTTACATAATGTAAAATCATTTCATTTCATATTGATTTTCCTCTAGTTTTTGTAAACCAAATGTTACATTTCATCTTAAAATATTTTAGGAAAATGAATAAAGAAAAAAATCAAGTTCTCATCTAACTTTTAAATATTTGAAATCCCAAAGTCAAAACCATAAATAATCAGGAAAGTTTAGTCTATACCATTTCTAGTAATCCATACACTGACTCTACAGTGTAAGGATTATCATAGCCTTTTTTTTTCCTGTTCTCCTTTCTGTTGCCTACCTTTTGTCATTGTTCATTAGCACCTCCACCATTTGGTAAGCCAGGAAAATAAAAGGAGAACAAATGTAAATCAATTCACTTTGCTATTTGATAAATAGCATTAAAGTTTTCTAGAAAGGGGGAAAGTATTGGCTACAATAAGATTTTATATTTATCTGTGATTGTAAATTAGTTTTGAGACAAATCCCCAGTTATGCATTTATGTATAACCAAGAGTGGTTCATTACCAGAGAAATGTTCTATGGTAAGACCACAACGTTTTCCTAAAAAGTACTCAAGAGGTTCCTACTCAAAATTTTGTATATATAATAATGATGGGTTCAAATATTATTGTGTTCATTTTACTTTTGATAACTGAGATGTGTTTTCAGCTTTAAAAAAAAAAGCACTGATGAAAATTTAAAAAAGCAATGGAGTTCTAACTGGGACAACTTCTGACAAATTAACTTGTGTCTCAAAGCAAAATAAATACAAGTGAAAGCGCTTATGAAATATTAAAGGGAAAAAAGCGGGGGAGGCTTTAGAAAGAAAACAATCACCAGTCCCTGGCCACTCAAAGCAAAACACACACAAACCAACCTCACCTCACAATGTCTCACAATTTCTTTGCTTCTATGATATAAATCATAGCTTTGCCATTAGTCAGCTATCTAGATTATGAAAGTATCAATAGTATCTTGCCCATTTAGTAGCTGTTCATTCATATTGCCATTCTCAACATTTTCCATCTTTGTCCTACTTTAAAATGTGCTTACGTGCACATAAGACACAAATCAGGTTTCTCTTCTTCCCCATAAACATTAGGTTTAAAACCATCTGTACCCTTTGCCAAGGCTGGCAAATGAAGTGAAGGAAATTCAAGACTTCAAAAACACCCTAAAGTTTAGTTTGAAACAGTAAGATAAATCTCCCTCTCATACACACAAAGCTTTCCTTTAATAGACTCACATAATGTTACGGATAAAAAAAATACGCATTTATCATCAAGTACGTGTTTGCCACTGCAGTTAGGTAGATTATAATCAGTCTTCAGCGTTCCTTCATTCACTACTTCGTGGCTCATTCATAAATGACGCTCTGACCTCATTCCATACCTCTGCTTGCCGATAATCCTGAAGTTTGGCAAACTCATCAGCAAAGTTTTTCAGGCCCTGCTTTAAATTTGGGGTCTCTGTAGAGGCATACACGTTGATTTCATTCACCAGGAGGTCTGCTTTGTCTCTCAGTCTGGCAGTTTTCCGTACATAAGCAGCAAAGATTTGGCACAGCTCTCCAAAATGCTTCTCCACATTTGTGACAGCATCTTGCAGTTGTCTGGTTTGAGCGTCCCTAGAGGAAAAGGTGACACAAAACCCAAAACATTCTCGTTAAGATGAGATGGCTTCGCGTTAATTTGATATGCATTCTCCGTGCATTCTGCAGCCGTGAAGGCACAAACCCCCTCAAGGATCCCACGGTCTTCCGGGGAGGATTGCGCTCCTCCAGGACCCCTTCGGATCCTGGTCTCTCCATCCAGACTCTGCAGGCCCTTAAAGAGGCCCCGACCACGCGGGCGTCACTGCAGCGGGGTTGCGACTGCTAGTGCCGCTTCGCGCTGCGCGGCCTGAGCGTCCGGCAGCTTCTCTGGCTTCTGCACCGCCAGCAGCAGTGAGGGACCGGAGCCGGGAAGGGCGGTGGGTAGCTGCCAGCCCTGCCTCGGGCCCTCCCGGGCCGCCCGCACTCGCTGCAGCCGGGGGAGGTAGGCCCCAGGGCGCGGAGAGGGCTGTGCAGCCTCCGGCCCAGGGTCGGAATTCGGCGCGGAGGGCCCCTTGGAGAGAGGCTCCACTTTCCCTACCCCAGCCCTCGCGTAAGGGCGGCCCTGGGCAGCTAGGCCCCGGGCTGTTACCGGTTTTCCAAGGTGCGCCTCAACATCTTGCCTCACGAACCGCCAGGGACCCTTGGCTAGAGCCCAACGACGGGGGCTCAGAGACTCCCGAACGCGAGCCGCCGCCTCCGGGAGCCCGAGAGCCCGCCCCGCGCGCCGCCGCGCCGGCCGGGGCGTTTCTATGGAAACGCGGCGCGCGCCCCCACGGTCAATGCCCGAGGCGACCAGTGCCCAGCCAGAACGCGAGCAGGGCAACGCAGGGAGGGATGGCGAGGCCGCGACGACCACCCGTGCAGGCCGGAGAGCGCCAGCAGCGGACGGGAAGCCTGGACCTTTCATCCTGCGTAAGCGCTGCTCTTACCAGACCCCCACTGTCCAGTTCTTCCAGGCGGCTGTAAGCAAAGGAGAGAAAGGCCAATCAACTAGTAACCAGGAGGGAGACATAAAACTAAAGGCGAATGGGCTCCAAGCTCTGTTTATGCGAAATTAAGTCTTATAACATTCTTGTCTGTCTGCTTTTCTGTGTTGAATGTGAAAATGTGGACTCTTGGAAGGTGCCTCTGGAAGAAGTGCTTACCACCTCATCTTTAACCTTTCATTTACTCAGCAAGTAATTAGTTCCTACTTTATGGAAAAGATTGTGTTAGACACTGGGAATAATACAAAGATAAAAACCAGGAGTCCCTGACCTGAAAGTTGATGAGGAGACAGACACCTTAGCTGTTAAAGATACACTGAGATAATAAAGAGACGTTTATTTTTTCCTTTAAACACCCATGTCCTTTCTATCCTCTTGGCATTTACTTAAGCTTCTCTTTCAAATAAACCTGAGGTCTAAATTCAAGCTTTATTTGCCTCAAAAAACCCCTTTGGGCTTCTCCTACACTTGGCTCATCTAGGCAGTCTGGGGGTACACTTTGCTATTTTTTTACTGTTTCTTGACTTTGAGCTCTTTGAGGCAGTAGAAATGTGGTTTTGCTCTTGTATTTTGAAGGGATTTGTGTGAGAGGAGGAAAGTATATTTTGCACAAATGGATTTCCCTAAGACCTTTTACTACCTCACTTTCAGAATTCCTCTTACTCTCATGTTACAATATATACCTCTCTTCTCACCTTGCATTCAGTCAGCAAATTATCTGTTGAATGCCTGCTGTGTTCCAGGTGCTATGCTAGGCTCTGAGAATGGAGTGATGACCTAAAGGCAGAAGAGTCTTTGCTTTTATAGAGCTCATCGTCTTTGGGGAGGGATAGATACTAATCAAACAAACAAATATATGTTACTATATCAGCTTTTGCTATGTAATAAATCACCACAAAACTTAGTGTCCTACAAAAATCCTTTGGATAACTCAGGATTCTGAGTGGGCTGGGTTCTACTTTGGCTCTTTCCTACATTTCTGGTAAGCTAGTCTTGGTGTGTCAGATGATTTGGTTTGGTATGGTTTGTATATGTTACCTAAGGGGTTGGAGGCTTGGACCTCAGTGTGGCAGTGGGTGGTGGTGGGCCTTTAAGAGGTGGAGCCCAGGGGGAGGACCTTGGGTCTTTGGGGCCCTGCCCTTGGAAAGGATTAAGGAATTTCTGGTGGGATTTTGGTTAGTTCTCTCAAGAGGGTTGTTATAATAGCCAGAGTCTGGCTTCACCCTGATGGATCTTTTCCTCCCACATGTGCTGTTATCCTTGTGATTCATTCTGCCATGAGGTCATCCCTAGATGATTTAGGTGAACCAATTGGGTGCCATATCCTTAAACCTCCTGGACTGCATGTTTTAAGTCAGCTTTTTTTTTCTGTGACCAAAATACTGGACAAGAATAACTTTTGTTAGGAGAAGCTTATTTTGGCTCAAGGTGTCAGAAATTCAGTTCATGATGGGCCAAATCCATTGGCCCTGGCCAAGTGAGGCATCCAGGATGCAAAGACAGGGGAAAGGGCCACAGGGAAGATGAACCCTTTCTGGGCTCACCCTCAGTGACCTATCTTCTCCAGCCACACCCCACCTGCTTATAGTTACTGCCCAGTCTGTTCAAACTGGGACAAATTACTTATGCTATAGCTCTCACAATTTAATTATTTTACCTCCTAACACTCCTGCATTAACATAGGAGCTTTTTGAGGACACATTATATCCAAACCACAATAGACTGTAAACTAAATAAACCTTTATTTTTTAAATAAAATTAGGCTGCCTGAGTTATTTCATTATAGTAATTCAAACCAGACTAATACAGATGGCCTCACATGTCTTGGGTAGGCAGCCTGTTAGCAGGAGCAACATGTTTCTCATTTTCCAGCAGGCTAGCTGGGCCTGTTTATGTGGTCTCAGGGTTCCAAATCAGCAAGACAGGACAAGTCTCAGTGCCTTTGAAGTCTCTACCTGTGTCACCTGATATCCTTTTGGTTAACACAAGTCACGTGGCCCAGACCAGATTCAGAGTAAACTGGCACTACCTTTGTCAAGGGTAAGGGTGCTTGGTAAAGGGAAGGGAAGAAGTCGTGACTACTTTTGCAGTGTAACACAGGCACTCAGGGAACTACATGGTACCAAGAGAATACATCCTTAAAAAGCTTTGGTCTGAATTAGTTGAAAATGACTTCATTAAGAAAGTGACATTTGGGCTGAGATCTGAAGAATGGGAAGGGGTTAACTAGGTGAAGAGGGAGTGTCCAGTGAGAGGGACAGCACGGGCAAATTGTCTCCTTCCTCAAACCCATTCTTGTTTCTACCCAGAATTCCATATGTCAGAAAATGGTACTACCTTCCAGCTGGCTGTTCAGGTCGCAAACCTAGGAGTCATCCTTTTTCGTCCCTGCCCACTCTGGCTATGCCCATCTGTTCTACCTTCCAAACGTATCCTGAATCACTTCTTCATTTCTGGTATGTCCCCATAATGCGGGCTACTATCATCATTCACCCTACTGCAACACCTCCCTCCCCCTTTCTCAGTCTCCCTACATCCACAATTACACACGGCAGTGCATAATAAAACACGTAAATCAAACCATGTTGACCCTCCAAAGCTCCCAGTATGCTTTAAATAAAAATTTAAATCCTAATTCTGGCTATTAAGGTTGTATGTCATTGTCACCTACCTTCTTACTGCCCCACTCTGCCTTTCTGCTCCTTGCATGTATCAAGCTTATTTCAGAGTCAGTTTTATGTTTGTCAGTCTCTCTGTCTGCAATACTCCTTCTTCAGGTCTTTACACAGATGGTCCCTTTTTATCATTATGGGATCGTGCTTCAAAAGCACCTACAAAGTGAGGTTTTATCGAATTGATGTCTTATCACCCAGTTTTGTTTCTCTTGAAGCACATACCACTTTTTGAAATTAACTTGTTTGTTTATATGCTAATATGCTATTTCTATTTCCCATGACTAGGATATATTCCTCTTGAAATTAGGTACTTTGCTATCTCGTCCACATTGTAGTAGGGACAGACGAGACAGACACTGAAGATAGCAGGAATCAGTTTTATTTGACTGCAGCCAGTTCAGAGGGTAAAGCTTTCACTGTAATCCATTAATCCCCCTGGACCCCGAGTTCAGGCAATTTCAGAACTTTATACCCAGCGTGTAAGGGGAGGGCCTCAGAAGTTCACAATCTGCAGAGCTTCACACAAAAGCAGATTGTTCTTTCACTGTTCTGGACAAATTAGCCCTTCAAGGACAGTGCCTGAGAAGGGGAGAGCTTCTTCTCCCCTTCTTTCCTCCCCTTGCCAGCTGTTACTATGGAGTCCAAAAAGTAACATCTTCTCTTATCTTTGAAATGTAAATATCTCTGTGAAGTTCGGCTCAAGGCCAGAGGCCTTATTAAGGACCTGTCTTTCCTACCACACTTTGCATTTGCAAACACACTTCTATAACCTATTATATTGTTACTCTACTAGATAGTCTGTAAATGTTTGTGAAAAAAACTAGTTAAGGGGCATTCAGCACCTGGAGTGCTGATCTCTTTCAGGTTGGTAGCCAAGTAAGATAGAGCAACAGGAAATAGGAAGTTTAACTACATTGAACTCTTTTGTAGAGACTCTTTTGCTGATAGTCCTAAGATCAATTATGGTGCAGATTTTAGGAGAAGCTTAATAAAGATTTTCTGTGGAGGAGGGGGTGCCACTAGACTATCACAGTGCTAGACCCACAGTAGAAACAAAACAATTACTTGATGTTTTAGTTAGCTTTTTCACTGCTTTGACTAAAGGATGTGACCAGAACAACTATAGTGGAGGAAACGTTTATTTGAGGGCTCACGGTTTCAGAAGTTGTAGTCCATAGAAGGCTGGCTCCATTCCTTAGGGTTCAAGGTGAGGCTGAACATTATGGTGGGAGAGGTTGGCCAAGGGAAGCAGAGCATATCACAGTGATCAGGAGGCAGAGAGATTTCACTTGCCAGATACAAATGTGTTCACGAAAGACATGCTATAATTCCCTCCAGCCACACCCTACTACTTCAGTTACCACTCAGTTAATCCCTATCAGGGGATTAAATCAGACTCTTAGAACCCAATCATTTTTTCTCTGAACCTTCTTGCATTGTCTCACACTTGAGCTTTTGTGGTACACCTCACATCCAAACCATAATATTTGACTTTATCAATGAATAAATGAGTCAGTGAAAATTCCATTGCAGAGGGGGGTCTCTTGTATGTTGGAAAACAGAAGGAAGCCAGTGAGGCTGGAATGGAGGAGGGGCTACAGGATATAGTTGGAGGGGTAGATCAGGTTCAGATCATAAAGGCCATTTTGGCCATGCTAAGGAGTTTGCTATTTGGTTCTTGTATGAGTCAGGGTTCTCCAGAGAAATAAGAACCAGTAGGGTGTGCATGTATGTGTCTAATATAACATATAGTTTCATTATAAGGAGTTGGCTCAAGTGATTAAAAAAAGGCTGAGAAATCCCATGATCTGAAGTCCTAAAGCTGGAGACTCAGGAGAGCCCATGTGGAGTCTCAAAGTCCAAAGGCCTGAGAACTAGGAGAGATGCCAGTATAAGTTCCATTCTGAAATCTAGAGGCATCTAGACTCAAAAAGCTTATGCCTCAGTCCTAGTCAAAAGCCTGGAAAAGGGTGATGTCTCATATCGGGCAGCCAGTAGGAGCAGTTCTTCCTTCTCAGGCTTTTTGTTCTATTTAGATCTCCAATTGATTGCATGAGAGCTACTCACATAAGGGAGGGCAATTTGCTTTGCTCATTGTACAGATTAAAATGATTATTTCATTCATAAACACTCTCAAAGTCATGTTCAGAATAATATGTGGCAAAACATCTGGCACCTGTCGCCCAGTCATGCAATGTATAAAATTATCACAATTCTTATTTTAGTATCAGTGTGAAGGTATTGATATATTTGAGCAAGGGCTATCTTATTCATCATGTAACATAAAGCTTTTTAACAAATGCCTCATGTGTAGTATAGAAATTGTTGAACAAATAGGCATTATTAGTCTCCACCCAATATATGGAATGAATATACTTTAGGAAATCTGAGATCTGGGCTTCTTGATCTTATTCAACAGACATTTCAAAATATGTATCAACACAATTGTTCTCAAGTTTTCTCACTACTCAGAGCCCCTGTCTTTCTTATGGTTACATTTTCTCCTAGGGCACATCCATCTGATTAAAGTGGAGCTAGGGATCTGGAAGGTTGAGTGCTTTGGCCAAGATCACATGGTGAGATAGTATGGAAACTGGAATTAAATCCTTTGTCTTCCTTCTCTAATGTTCTTTCCACTATAGCAGATACACTCCCTCCTCTTTCTCATACTCTCTCAAAATAGATTATGTTTGGCAAAGTTCTTAACAAAAATAAATAACATACATTTGAAATGAGGAAGGTATACAAAAGTGCTATACAGATTTAATACAATTCCTATTAAAATTCTGATAACATTCTTCATAGAAATAGAAAAAGCAGTTATGAAATTTGTTTGGAAAAATAAGAGTCCCAGAATAGCCAAAGCAATCCTTAGCAAGAAAACTGATGCAGGAGGCACCTCAATATCAGACCTTAAATTATACTATAGAGTTATAGTAACAAAAACTGCCTGGTTTTGGCACAAAGCAGACATGAAGACCAGTGGTACAGAAGAGAAGACACAGAGACAAACCCACATACATATAATTATCTCATACTGGATAAAGGTGCCATAAGCATACATTGGAGAAAAGATAGCCTCTTCAACAAATGATGCTGGAAAAACTGGAAATCCATATGTAGCAAAATGAAATTAAACCGCTTTCTCTCATCATGCACAAAACTCAAAGTGGATCAAGGACCTAGGCATTAGACTAGAGACCCCACACCTACCAGAAGAAAAAGTAGGTCTGAGCAGGAGCCGCAGAGGGCCCAGATCCGCCCTCAGCAAATTCCACGGGTGTCCAGCCAACGGGAGACCAGGGACTGCTACCTCTAGCCACTGGGGAGCCCAAATTCAGGGTAAAAGTCACTCCAGAGACCCCAGCAGAGGCAGCCCTGCCCAAGGGCGGCCTGGGCCCACCTCAGTTCTGCTCCAGAGTTCCTATGGACCAGCAGGAGCCGCAGAGGGCCCAGATCTGCCCTCAGGAAACTCCACGGGTGTCCAGCCAATGGGAGACCAGGGGCTGCTAGCCGCTAGCCACAGAGGAAGGTATACCCAGGGTGGTGGCCTGCAGAGATCCCAGCATGAAGAGGCCCCACCCAAGTGTGCTCTGGGCCTGCCTCAGTTCCGCTCCAGAGTTCCTGTGGTCAGGTGAGACAGGAGACCCAAAACTGCCCTTAGGGAATGCTAGGGTTGCCCAGTTGAAGGCAGACCATAGCCTGCTAGCCTCCAGCCCCAGGGGAGCTCACACTCACTGTAAGGGTCACACACAGACTCTCCTGCTTGTGACCCTGCCTAAGTGAGACCTGGGCCCACCTCCAGTTCCACTCCAGAGTTCCTGTTAACCAGCAGGAGTGCAAGAGAGGGGCAAAACAGCCCTCAGTGGCCACCTCAGGAGCCCAGCCAAGGCCACTCCCACTGCCCTCTAGAGGTACATCCACTACCTCTGCCACCAACTTTAGTGGCAGTAGTGCCCATCTGGGGACACTAGGGGAACAGAAGTAGCTCCAAGGTGAGACACAGGTAATCTGGAGTGTCAATACAAGATTATAGGAAAGAAGCCGCAATACCTCAGATTGGTATTTCAAGAAAGGAAAATATACAATTAATATGAAAAAACAAGGGAAGAAAGTGCCCCAAATAAACCTGGATACCACTGTAACAGAATCCATTGACAGCACAGTAGTTGAAATGTCAGAGAAAGAATTCAGAATGTACATGATTAAAATAATCAGTGAACTAAAGAATGACATAAGTGAACAAATACAGGCAAAAATTGATCAATCCAACAAAGAAATAGGTGAGCAAATAAAGGCAACCATCGATCATTCTAACAAAGAGATAAGAGAGCAATTACAAGTAGGAAAATATTACTTTAAGAAAGAGCTAGAGATCTTGGGAAAAAAACCAATCAGAAATTCTTGAAATGAAGGAAACAATAAACCAAATAAAAAAATCAATAGAAAGAATCACCAGTAGACTAGATCACCTGGAAGACAGAACCTCGGATAATGAAGACAAGTTATACAATCTTGAAAATAAACTTGACCATACAGTGAAGATGGTAAAAAATCATGAACAGAACATACAAGAAATATGGGACAGCATCCAAAGACCAAATCTAAGATTTATTAGGATAGAAGAAGGTGCAGAATTTCAAACCAAAGGAATGCACAATCTCTTCAATGAAATAATATCAGAAAATTTCCCAAATATGAAAAATGAAGTGGAAAATCAAATACAAAAGGCTTACAGGACACCAAACGTACAAAATTCCAACAGATCTGTACCAAAGCACATTGTAATGGAAATGCCCAACATACAGAATAAGGATAGAATTTTAAAGGCTGCAAGAAAGAGGAACCAGATTAGATACAAGGGGAGACCAATTCGTATCTCAGCAGGTTTTGCAACCCAGACCCTAAAAGCCAGGAGATCATGGAATAACATATTCCAAGCCCTGAAAGACAATGGATGCCAACCAAGAATCCTATATCCAGCAAAATTGAGCTTCAGATTTGATGACAAAATAAAAACCTTCCATGATAAACAAAAGTTAAAAGAATTTACAGCAAGAAAGCCTGCACTACACAGCATTCTTGGCAAAATATTCCA